>MU280784.1:0-159901 GCA_022385605.1 Xylariaceae sp. FL0594
TCTCGTTCCCTGGTATGTTGACATGGCTTGGACACCAGTGCAGGTAGACTCGTCTGTCCTCGGCCAGATGCCAGATTCTCTGGGAGAATTCTCCTGACCCTTTCTCTATCCTTTTTAAGAGGTGAAATATATATAAACCCTCGATCATAAACCGGCCCCCCCTCCTCCTTATACATGCCTCGGTTAGGTACTTAGGCATCAAGATTGACGTGAAGTGCCGTCTCCAACATCATACCATCACACACATCTCCATATCACTCAAAAAAGTAGATTAAACATCATTCCCGAGAGAGAGAGAGAGGTAGATTTCCATCAATTATTCAGAGGTCCCATCCATCCATCAGTAGGTAGATAGAGCTTTAAAACAATAAATCACACCCGTACCTAACCTAGGTAGTTAAATATCAACAACAGGCTGATAGATTTGCATCCATTTCCTTTCCTTTCCTTGATTATGCTCTAATCTGTCGATCCGAGTATATACAAGAGATTTCATTCCTCTGACTTGTCTCGCCTACTCTCTCTAAATAAAGAACCGGATCTAGCGTGAAATGGGCTACAGTTGGGTCTGCTTTACGTGTTTGTTTGTTCCGCCCCCCATGACGAAGAAGAAAAAAATAGAAGACAGATGATCATTTTGTCCCCGTGGAAAGAAAAAAAAATAAGGTCCCAGAGAGCATCGTGGGTCCTAAGCGGTATCATGAAAGAAGAAGAAAGAAGGAGGATCAGGAAGAAGAAAAAAACACGCAATGGGCACCCAGTAATGAGGAGAATCGCTAAAGTCTAAAGACCTTCGGTAAATTTGGAAAAAGACCCGTGTGATCGTGTCGACCCATCGCGGGGCGCGTGGGAGCGTCCGACCGGGTCCGGCCGCGGCTGTGTCGGTGGTGGTGATTCCACCCGGTTGGCGTCGGAGAACGGGTCGCTGAAATGACCGGGCGTCGCAACCGGAGTCCGCGCCGGGCTCTCGTGGAAGATGGGGATGCCCGACTCGGACAACATCGGTGATCCGAGGGCCAACCTGGATAGCGGTGCTTCTCCGAAGAATTGCTGGGAAGCGCGGTACTCGATCGACTGGTCGCTCATCATGGTCGCCCTCGGATCCGTGTAGCCGTCGCCCCCGAACTGCAGGACAGGAGGCAGCTTCCGGCCCGATATCTTGGTGAACCCCCGCTCTCCTCCGTCGGAGGACACCGTGCTCCTCGAGAAGCGGCTTTGGCCTGTCAGGTTGGCCAGCGCCGCTGGGATGGCAAACGGGGCCGGCCTTCCCCGCTCCGACATGCCATCACCGCCGGGCCCTCCGCTCCCTCTCGTCGCAACGGTTCCATATCCTCCATCATTTCCGGATGCCTGGATAAGTTTTCTGCCTGTGCGGCGCTTCCTCCACCGTAGCAGTGCGGCCGCAAGAATCAAGATAAATGCAAACCCAGAGACTGCCCCTACAACACTTCCGGCAATGGTGCCCGGCGGCGTGCTGGTATTGTTGTTGTTGTCGTCGCTGTTGAGGCTGGAACTTGTATCCGTTGGAGGCGGGCCCCCGCCGACAACAACCGTCCCCGTCGGCGCACCTATTCCATTATTGCTGGGAGACTGCCCCGTAGACTCGGGATGCACTGTACTCAGGATGTAGGTTACACCCGAGTGAGACGAGGATGTCGATTTCCCCGACTTGGTGTGTGTACCAGACGATGAGAGTCCAGTAGACAAAGATGAAGTCGTGCTGTGTGACGTCGTAGCTGTGCTACTGGAGAGGGTGAAGTTGCTATCGCTTTCTGCCGTTAATGAATGTAGAGATGCGGTCGAATTACTACTGATAGGAGACGGAGCCGGAACAGCCTGTGTGGTGTTGTATACGCCGCTCAATGAAGGAAAGACATGGGTCGGAGTCAAACGAGAGGACGTGATGGGCGCATAAGTTAACGTGGGAAACGAGGCAGGCATAGAAGATCCCGGTGGTGTGGCAGTTGACTGTTCTACTAGTGAAGGAGTAGATGACGGCGAGCTGTCAGAAGCACCATCCCCGCTGCTGGCGCTGCTGGGTGAGACCTGGTACGTAGACTTGGATGGATTACCAGGGGCAGGGTCTGCTTCGGTGACGCTGACAGCGGTCGTTGGTCCGGCCGGGGTTTCGGTAAGAGCAGACGGCGATGTAGTGTTTGGTGACAAGGTCTGGATAAAAGTCGAGCCAGTCGAGTCGGTGAGCTGAAGAACGGAGATGGTCTGGATGATGATGACGACGTCGTCGGGACTGGGTTCGGGCTCGTCGCGGCGCCTGACGGGTGCGTCGTCTTCCTTCGGAGAACGAGTGTGACGGTGGTGAGGATGCGTCTTCGGATGGCGACGATTGACGGCTTCGATATTGCGAAAATGAACGTGGGTGTGAGTGTGTGTGTGCAGATTATCCCAATCCGAATGGTCGGAATCTCGTTGTTCTCGACCAAGGCCCTGGGTCTGAGGGAGTGAAGACCCAGAAGCCTGTTCGGTCATGGCGCTGCGCGGCTGCGTGGCGGTGTTCGGAGGAATACGAGGTTCCTCGCCCGGGCGTGCTCGGGACTCAGGAAAAAACGAATGGCTCGGCGATGCTTACTCGCTGGCGGTGGCAGGTGGTAGAACGAATTGCGCGCTAGGTTGTCGATCGTGCGGGGACTTCCATTATCATTATTCCTGTACGCCTCCGTCCCGACTCGTCTGGCGTGGCCGCTGCTATTCTCGTTCGCTGGTCGCGTCGTCCTCTAGCAGTTCCTCATCGTCGTCGGCGAGAGTCGAGCTACCGGACGTCTACACCTCGTTTGTCTTTTGACGGAAGATCGACGGGGGGTGGAAAGGGAGGGAAAAGAGACAAAGGAAGGTCGCTAACCTAGAGGGCCCCCAAGGGCTTATTAGGTACCTACGGCATAACCTACATGTTCTGGACTGGCAACGGATTGGAACCTTAGGTCGGTACCTCGCGTTAGCAGGCAATTTCAGCAGCCGGTCATGTCACACTTGGCTCTTGGACCCGCCAAAATTTAAAATGAGCAACCCTCTTAACACGAAAAGGAGCATGCTCTAATCCGAGACGGGCTAGCTGTTCCAGGGACTTAGCGGGACATACCTAGCGGGATGCAAGTGTGGGTGTCACGCTTCAGTCATGTTCTTGCCCACTAGCACAGTGTCGGCTTCAGACTCATTTCGCTTGATAATGAGATCGGGGCGTTTGGACAGGGGGCGGGCAGCCAAGATTAGGTATCCAATCAAGAGCCATGTACTTATCCATTTCTGGTCATTTCCCATCACTGCGGTGCCACCATTTCAGGTCTTGGGACAAGCGCCGGTCTGTAATTCGCATGCTGTAATGTTGTACAAAACGGCATAACGAGGTACTTGCCTCACATTCAGCAGATCAAGCCGGCATTCTCTTCTTTTCAGCTTTGCGAAACCAACCAAGAGTTAAAGAACCTAGACTAGATACTGGCAAGTTGCCATATGGTATGCAGAGGGCTCAGGATGTTTTGGCCCTTTGGACAACAACATTCAAAGAAACTTGGCTGCTTATTATTGTTGTCTCACAGCCCGGATGCATACGGAAAGCAGGTCGTAACACACTTGCACAAACCAAAAAGCCTTGGCACGGAGGATTTAGTGTATGTGGCCGCTGCGTATAGGAGGATACGAGACAGCGGGATTTCGTGTTACTCTTCGAAGGTGGACGAAGGGAGAAGGGCAATATCAAGGTTAAACATTCTAAACGCGAAGGACACCTTTGCTATTTGTTCAACCTGTGTGAATTTTGGGGGGGATTCCTGACTATCTCCAGCATGCGCATTATTCATGGGCATCGATGGTCTGGAGATTTTTCGCAACTTCCCATTTCATATGTACATGATGAAGATACGGTTGAAACAGTGTGCAGCAACGTGGTCGGCGCTCAGCCCCAGTTGAAAAATGACAAGGAGCCCTGGCAGAAGACGACAGTTCATTTTCCAGCTCTACGTTATTCATACTGTACAGCAGTACTCCGTACACCAGAACGGAACGCAGTATTGGTCGAAATGGCGATCATTAATTGAACCTGCATCATGACCAGCAAACTTGCAGCAGAAAACTATTTTTTCTTAATATAAACAATCAACACTTATCCTTGTGTTTCATTGCCGAGTGAGGAAAGGAGGGATTAAATTCGAACCGTGTCGAAAAAATCATCTTCAGGAACGACAGATACAAGTTCGAGGCCGTCTAGAATCACGCTCTCCTAATAATGAAGCGTTATACCTATGGTGCAGTCCAGTTCCGTCCACATGGATAGTCGCACCACAATTATTTGCTAATCTACCACGGCACCCAATCTGCACATCGACATTTCTTCACTTCTGTCAATCTGGATTACGGTATTACCATACCTAAGCAGTCTACTAACATCAAACTTTTGACATCGACAAGGACTGGACCAGGTTACTTACCAACGAGATGAGAAAATTCACTCCAAGAAGCCAATCAAGTTCGGTACCTCTGTTTAAAGAGTGAGCTGAGAGCGCCGCGTGTAACAAAACACAATATGATGTGTTACATGACTACTTAAATAGTATGATATGCATGAAGAAAAGGGATGAAGGGGGGGGAATTCATATTTTTCACGTGCTTCAACTTTCCCTGCCACGCATGTCCGCTGCGCGTAGGAAGTGATGGGAATCTTTCCGGGACTTCTACCAACCATAGCTCCTTCATCATGAGGCCCGGGGGAATGGGGCGTTTGTCCTCATATCCCTGTGGTGATAAGGGGTGCAAGCACAGAGACTTGTGCCAACTCCCTTCAGCCCACAGCTCGGTCACGGTACAGAAGAAGACCGTGACCTTATCCTCGGTGCCTAGTTAGGTACTCGGTCCGAGATATCCCAGAGTTCTTCAGTCTACTGGATTCACCTGTGCCAGCTCCCTCCAGAGTAAAAAGAAATTGAAGGGTAAGATAGACAGACGTTCACAGAAGCAGCACATATCCCGTAGCATCACTCTCACTCACTCACCATCAACAAGACGACGATTGCCCAACATCGACCTCGGAATACTCGGTCCACTCCTTCCCTCGCCAGAACTTCTGACCGCCCCTGAAGGAATGCTCAATCTTCTCTTTTGCCAGGTCTTGCAATCTGGCCCTATGACCTGCAAGGTCAATATCACTTGCCGTAGAACCATCACCGTTGCTACTATTAGCAGAAGTAGCAGTAGCGATCGTGCGCGCAAGATCCACGGCGCCACGTATCGCCGTGTCGGCACCAGAGCCCCCCATGGGACTCATGGGGTGCGCAGCGTCGCCCACGAGTGTCACGTAATCGTAGTCATGGCCATGTCTCGTCTGTTTAGTTGAATCCGGACTTGAACTCAGCATCTCGAGGTCCGGTTTGCTCGACACGATAGGCACGCAAGCGGACAGTTCATGTGCGGCAGAATCTAGCAAGAGCCTGAGATCCGGGTGCCAGGTGCTCGACACGCGCTGCAGATACCGCCTCTTCTCCTCGACCGTCCGGGGCATCGTTTCGGCGAACTGGCCCGGCGACGCGCAGACGCACCAGTAGACGTAATCGTCAAAAGCGAAGCCCGGGAGCTTGTCCCTGGACTCCTCTCCCCGTTCCCAGACCATGGGCTCCACGACGGTCTGGACATTGGCCTCGTGGTCAAGGTACATGCACCACGTCAGCAGATCCTGCGGGAGTCTCTCTCTCAGCAGCTTCGTCAGCGGCGTGCGCCCCCATATGATCCAGCGCTCCAGGTCGAGAAGTCGTCGGTCCGGCTGAAGTTGCTTGCGCACGCGACTCCGGATCCCGTCCGCGCCGACGAGGGATCGGCCGTAGACGGTCGAGCCATCCGCGAACCTGGCGCGGACCTGGTTGTCGAGGATCTCGTAGGACGCAAATTCCTTGCCATACTCTATCTCGATATCTGAAGAGAGCAGTTTCCGGACCCAGGCCCGGTCCAGGGGCATCGCCCCCGCCGCCGCATCCGCTGGCTTCCCTTGGGGGTAGGCGAGCTTACGGGCGTCTACGTAGCGCGGCTCATAGCAATGCCTCTTGGCTGCGGTATCTTTGAAAAGCGATTGGAGTTGTGGGGACAAGACGCTCTGTAAGGCCGCCTGGCCGTCTGGGGAAATGCGAAATCGGTGGCCCTGGAGAATGTGCGACCGGGGATGACGCTCAAAGATGCGGAATGCTATCGAATGCAGACGCAGGCCTTGCGCCAGAGTGAGTCCGGCAACTCCGGCACCAATGATTAATATGGGTGGTTGTGCCATAGTTTGATGTTCTCTCTATCTCGATTGAGACGCACATGCAGAAATTTCAAAGAAAACGCAAGTTTGAACAAGGTTACTACGACTCATCGAACGAAAGTGAAGTGGAGGATGGACATCAGGCACAGGCATGCATGATACATTGACCACCAGCTTATTAGAGCGGGCACCAGGAGATACTTATACTGAGATACTGTTCTGTTACACGTATTTATATCCGATACCGGAATGATCAAAATAAGTATCAATACATTGTCTCAACCCCTCTACATTTATCACAGGTTGCAATTTCGCTCCTTCCCGAACCTACCTCACATAGCACCTGCACCTGATCTAAACGTAGCACTGCACTTCCAGTTAAGCCGTTAATTTTGGCAATCGCCAGGCAATAGCTAAATGAATCTCACATTACACGCCTCAGAAAAGTGCTTCCACCGCTCCAAACCATAAATTGTGTGCACTGTGCAACTACCTTGTATGGGCTGCTGGTCACAATTCAAGAAGATCTAGTCATCTGATGTGTCAACTCCATACTGTCTGCACCTTCCTCCTCTGAACTGTGCCAGACCCATCGCGTCGTGGATGGGCCTAGCGACCTGGTGCTTTCTGTCTTCTCCATCTGTTGAGGTTGTCCCGCCTCGAGGCTGCTGCCATCCGTGGAGGGACGACGCAGAGAGGTAAGTGAGAGGGCAGCTGCGATTCGCCGCAAAGACATAAGCGGCACGTGGGCCGTTTTTGAAAGAACGTCCATCAACGAACATCCGAGGCGGAAGGACAGATGCGGAAGGTTCGACGCCAACAGACCGACGCCCACTTCAATGGCTGGCCAGTTGGAGAATAGGATCGAACTCCCTGCGCACAGGTCAGCATCGACAGGTCAGCACCGACTCCCAAGCTGCCTTGTCGTCGGCCCAGTGATCATGAACGGGAAGCCTACCCTGGAAAAAGTTGGCGCCACCTCCACTGGCAATCAGCTCCGGCTCGGTGAGATACACGAGCTGGATGATGGTGTTGTTCAGACCGGCGACGAAAGCGCTGGGTTAGATGAATTATTTAGTGCGTGTTTACTGAGCACTTCAAGGTACGCAGGCCTGCCGCTGTACTGACGGGCAAAGGTAGGTCTACTCACAAGCCACCCAGAATGAAAATGATTGTGACGCAGATCTTGCGTTTGAGGTCGAACTGGAGCCGCCAAACCTACGCATAAGAGAGTCGTCAGCTTCTCGAATCTCCAAGACCTCGTGCAAAGAGGCTGCGCTTCCACTTACAAAGGGGATCGGCAACACGAGGAGGCAGAAGTCGATAAAGCTGTCCAACACGAAGACGCCCAGTTGAATCTTGAACCCCCATGTCGGACATATGGCCCAGCCACCTTCAAAGTCTGCTTCGAAGTTCGTTCCGCAATAGAACAGCCAGGAGAGGATCGCATACACGAACCAGATGACCGAAAGTGCGATCAGGCTTTTGCTAGCGATGTTGAATATGCGGCCGACAAAGATGCGACGGTAGAAGAAGAGCATGATGAGCTTGATGCAGAAGTTGGCGCCCATCCAGAGGATGACAAGTGCCGCAGTGACCTAGAGATGTGGACATGGTGAGCTAACCTACTAGGTATCGGGAGAGAAAGCTGACGGATTTTACCTGTGCAATCACCATCTCCTGTTTGGTCCGATGCTCCGGATCGTGGTATTGTGCTTCCTCGAAAGCACCCTTGAAGACACCTGGCAAAGACTGTCAGACCCCTCAGGAAGGACCTTCGGTGCCCTGGACTTGATAGTCACCTGCCAGAAGCCCGGCGCAGCATCCTGTCAGGGACAGCTATGTTTCTGGTCAACACTTGAACATGCCCTTCACAAGGGAGGTAGAGTGGAAAGTGTAATTACTTACCCATGCTGGTATGCAAAGCCAGTCATCAACCTCCAGCTTCGTCTTCGTCTGTCGACGCGTGTAGAAGCGGAGGGCAACAAGGATGCCATCGATGATGGGGAACGAGATGCCCACAGCGATAGCGCTCTCATTCGTCCCAACGCTAGACATGATAGCAACAGCCTCTGCTCAGGCTCAAGGAGAGATCGAACTCGCTACAGAGAAAAGCGTACGTCCAAGCGGGGGATTGCTTTGGCATTATACACAGGCTTGGCCACTTGACGGTCGGGTACTTGGCCATTCAATTCCCAGGTCTTTGGAGCTTGCAGGCACACGCCCCGAAAGAAGCTGAACAAAAAGAAGAAGTCAAAGCAGCAATAGCCAGGGACCTCTAGCGAGGCGAGTGACTATCAAGCTCGAAAAGCCCGCGTCAAGTCGTAATGCTCCAACCTGCAGGCCTCAGCTCCTGCATTGGGCTCGAGAAATGTGCACGTGCAATGCGACAGTCAGTTATTCATAATAAAGATGAAGCCAGGCCCCAGTAGTCACACGGACTGGCGGCAACCGCGTCCACTGTTCGATGTCAATCATTTCCTTCGCAGTTCTGTCGTCGCACTCGAGGGTTGCAGGTTTCGGCGTGTGCTGGACCAGACTGTCGTGTCTTGTGTATCCTGTGTGCGATGGATGGTAGGCCTACACAGCAATAAGGACTATCTGTTGCCTCCTGCGGAATGTGGTACCGATTAGAGTTCCATCGCCCGAACAATCTCCAAGTGAGGCTGGGGAAAAATACGCCCGGACCGCCCTTCTTTGAACGTGTTTATCAGTTTGCCGACCGAACCTTGCTTGGTTATGTGCTCCAAAGGCTGAACAGTTGGGGGATTTCGGCGCCCTGGATCTGATTGGATTTGTGGCAGCCTGACTGACATTCGCCCGGTGTCGATCGCAGGTAAGCAGGCAGGCAGGCTGTCGGGATTTTCTCATACTCAAAACGCCCTGGAGATGCATGAGCGATGTGGCATGCTTGCTGACCGCACCGGGTTTGAAAAAAGAAATTGGGTTAAATAAGTATGAACATAAATTACTCAATTGGCTTTCTAAGGGTGCTCAACACCCTCTTTTCCCTGCGGGCGCAAAATGGTGTGTGCTTACGGTCATACAAGAGAGAGGGGTTGCGGCTCAGGCGGATATTGAAACGACCGGCTACTATGGCATTTCAGGTGCAAGTTGCCGCAGGCAGGGTACGTTACGGGTTTACGACGGGGTTCAGTAACTCTCCAGCTGCTGGGTTGCGCTGTGGAAGATGGCATTTTGCCGTGTGAAATTTGTAACATTCGTTGCCTTTACCATCTGGATACTGTACAGTGAGGAGATAGACAATTCGTCAAGATAACCCGTACTGTACTGAGCACTCTTGACCAACAACAACAATAACAACAACGCCATAATCATGAAAAAAAAGCTGATATGAGGGAGCAGGTAGATCACGGATTCCACGGCAACGGCACCGCGTCCTCGGGCTGCATCCAGGTGAAGTTGTCCGGGACGACGACGGCGCGGTCGCGCAGCCAGTCCTGCAGCGCGGCCCAGTCGACGCACTTGTGGTGCGTGTTGGCGTTGGGGGTCGGGTTCGGGTGGTCCCGGACCCAGCTGTAGGGTATGATGCCCGTGTCGAACTGGCACATGAGGCCCTGCCGGATGTAGTCGACGCAATGCTCGTAGTGCAGCTCGTACAGGTATTTCGGGATGCGCTCCTTCTCGGCCCGCGCGGCGGGGAGGAGCTGAGACATGTAGTGGTCCTGCCAGATGTAGTGCAGGCAGTGCAGGTGGTGCGTCCCGATTGTTGCGGCGATGTACCCACCGCCCGACGAGTCAGGGAAGCGAGCGGATGTGGAGGAGTGCTGGATCTTGGAGATGTCTTCTTCGCTTACCCCGATCATGCCATCTTTTTAATTTTCAAAAGGGGGGGAAGAAGTGAGGTGTTAGCTATGACGAATTTTTCTTTTTCCCAGGATAGAAAAGGGGAGGGGGGACTCACATTGCACAATCTCGTACCAAGCCCGTTCGACTTCCTCGGTCGGCGGACCCGTCCAGGGAGTTTTGTGCCAGAGAGAGCCGTTGAACACCTTGTGGATGTACGGATACGGAGCAACGGCGTCGTTCACCGGTGCTTTTTGATGCGGACACCCCACGTCAGCTTTCTCTCTTCTAATAAAGGGCAAGGGGGAAGGGGAAAGGGGAAAGGGGAAGCGCACAGTAGTAGTTGAACTTATCCCAGCATGTAGGCTGGCTCATCAGCTGTGCCAATAGCCCGAGTATCGATACGGCGCTGACTGCGTGAGACAACCAGTGAAGACTCTTCCTGCTGGATACTCTGCGCTGCTCTCCGGGGTGATACAGTCCGTTGTCGAGAAAGGGCGTCTTGGACTCGGACTGTGAGTCTGTCCAGAGGGCTGTATGGCCTCGTTCGCGAAACAGGTCTCCTAACATGATGATGGGATATGACAGCCGGCTGGTAGGGATGTATGAGCAGTGTCTGATCTGAAGATAAACTTTTTTATACGGACGACCTGGGTGCTGAGAGAGTCAATCAAGAAGGAGAGAAAGGAAGAGGCAAGAGAGAAGTAAGAGGCTTGTCTGGTCGGATTGGAAAGGGGGTGGTCAAGTAACAGCTTTCTTGGAATACTGATTCCTCCAGATGATCGTAATAGCCTCGCCTTCCAAATAGTAGGGTACCTATGAATGGAAGTTTATTGCAACATGATATCTGCCGATCTCTTCCTCTCATGGTCTCTTCCGCTCATGGTGACGTTCATGACGAAACGCCCAACACCAGAGATTTCGGTACGCTGAAAAATTACCGACGTTGCAGCTTGCTTTACTTCGATCAATTGATTGACATGTCGTGTTATCAACCTGTAAACGGGGACATCCAGGCGGTGTAGGCTTACTTCTAATTATCAAAAGGAGACGTCCAGCGTTGGATGGATGGATGAACGGACGTTGTGTAAATACTACCTACCACGGACGCAGAAGGAATGGCGCCGTCGAGCCTTCAAAAGGAAAATGTAGATCCATGCCCGAGATAAACATCATGAGACGGGCTTATTCTCTGTTGTGCTGTCTACGGAGTCAATTGCAAGGCTTCGCTCGTTTGCTCAGTGATCGGAGTGGTGTGCGTTGCACTCCCTATCCCTACTCCATCTATTATCATAATCATCATCGACGAGAAGGGTGGGTAGTAATATTTGTTTCATCATCCAAGGCTATCCGACTCTTGTAGCCTCTGGGTGAAAGTATAAGATGCTAGACGAGCTCTACTCCTCTCTTTTCTACTCTGCCACTCATCTCATTCTTCGTCCCAAACTCTAGTTCTAAACTGAATATCCGAAACGAAGACAACAGGCATACGCCCCGACTCACTTCTCACTCATACCTTGACAACACTCCTCCCCACTAAACGCTCAAGTTTACTCCTCGACCACCTCTCAAAAATATGCTCGTCTCTCGCCTTGGCCTCTTCACACTCGCGGTAGGCCTCTCGGCCGCAGCCGCTCTGCCTGCGAGTAAGTCTCAATCTCTCTTCACACTTTCTTTCTTTTATTACGGGATTCTGCCTAACAGCACCATAGATCTCAAGTCCGACCCGGTTGTTCGACAACCCAGGGCATACTTCGAGACAGATCCGATGCTCTCGGTCGGTCAGAAAGCCACTTCGTCCTATGCGGAGCAGGAGAAGGAGGGGACCCAGGCAGGCCAGAAGGCTGCTGAGGTTTATTACTAGACAGCTCGGTTGGGCCTGGTGAGACCCCTATTCGTTGTTATCGAGGATATGGATATATATATATATGTGTTTTTTCAAATATATAGCTGTACACTCTGAAATATCGGGACAATGTTCAATGCAAGACGTTCATGACTTCGTTTCGGTTTTACTTGTATTTGAACCTTTTCTTAGTCGTCAAGTCTAGCGTATTGGTGGTCATGTAACTCATACCCTTTCTTTCCACCCACATCTCTCCCTCCCCTCCCAGCTCTCCCGAGAAATCCCACCTTTTTATCTAAACCCAACAATACATCAAACCCAAAAACAAGAAATTAAAAAAATCAAATCAAATCAAAATCAAACTCAAACACTCAACGTGCCCTTTGTACTCGGCACCTCCCCTTCTTTCCCCGGGACCCTGGCGGTGGCCATGCGGACGGCGACGGCGAGGGCCTTGAACGCGCTCTCGGCGCGGTGGTGGTCGTTGTCGCCGCGGAGGCAGTCGACGTGGATGGTGACGCGCGCCGCCTGCGCGAAGCTCTGCAGGCAGTGCGGGATCATCTCCGTGCTCAGGTCGCCGATCTTCTCGCGCCGGAGCCCGAGGTCCGAGACGCAGAAGGGCCGGTTCGACAGGTCGACGACGGCGCGCGAGAGCGCCTCGTCCAGCGGCGCGTACGCCGACCCGAACCGCGCGAGACCCGAGGCGCTGCCCAGCGCGCGCGCGAACGCGTACCCCAGCGCGAGGCACACGTCTTCGGCCGTGTGGTGGTCGTCGACTATAAGGGGAGGAATGGGGTTGTTTTTTAGCTGGCTTTTTACCTTTTCGAGGTAGGTATGCAGGGAATAAGATTGAGTGACGACTCACTGTGTAAATCACCCTTGCAGGCGAGCACCAGGCTCCATCCGGCGTGCTTGGCCAGCGCGTGCAGCATGTGGTCGAGGAAGCCGATGCCCGTGTTGATGCTGATGGTCTGCGACTTGCTCGCCTGGCTGGCGTGGCCCTCCTCCGTGGCGGCCTTGAGGCGCGCGTCCGTGTCGGGCGGGAAGTCGCCTCCGTCGAGGTTCAGCGCGAGCTGGATCTTGGTCTCGTTCGTGTCCCGCGCGAGGGCCGCCCAGCGGGGTTTTTGTGATATCGACGCCATTGCGGTGTGTTTGCGTGTGTGTGGTGTGTGTTACGACAGAAATGTAAAAGGTGAAAGTCTATAGTAGTTTTCTAGAAGGAACGAAATCAATTGGGTATCACAGTATAATAGTACATATGTGTCAAGTTGGGTTGTCTATGTGATTCAACTTTCACATTTTCTTGTTATGGGAATGACATAGGCAGTCCGAGAATCGGTCTTGCTAAACTACAAGGCCGCTAAAAGAGCCATGGTCACGCTGTAAGGCCTTAATGCAGCGCGCAGGATATCTACACATGGCGATGCGCTCGGCCACCTTGGAAAATGTATCCAGAAGCATTAGGAATGCTGGTCTTTGCGTATTGCCTCAGCCAATTCGAATCTGCCTCTGTTCGTGATCCTTTTTGCTCACTTTCTGGTAACCTAGATAGATAGAGAGTCAAACTGAAGGTGGAATCACACAAGGGTCTTAAGCGCCACTCCCCACTACTGCTGTACACCTACTGTACAATACTGTCTTGTCCCGCAACGCAGCTCCAAAAAGTTTCCCGAAAGCATTATCGATAAGTAACAATTACATCGCAGAACTCCCAGAAGATTTTCGAAGCTCTCCTTGCAAAACGACAAGACCATACCATTCCCCCTGGTCGCATAAATCAAATTTATATATAGAAATATAAAAGAAAATGGGCGTTAAACGGACGAGCACGATAAAAAACAAGCATGCGGCGGGCAAGACGTCTTCCAAGAAATCTGGCGGTTCCTCCTCAGAGGGGAGACCCAAGAGCAGCAGCAGCAAACCCAAATCGTCAGCGAGCGCGCCCCTCGGCAGACAGGTGAAGGGCGCCAAGCTGGCCGATCTGCTGAAGAAGAAGAAGAAGAAGGTCTACACGGAGAAGGAGCTGGGGATCCCGCAGCTGAACACGGTCACGCCCATCGGGGTGACCAAGCCCAAGGGGAAGAAGAAGGGGAAGGTCTTTGTCGATGACAAGGTAAACATAAATAACACACTCTTACTCCGTCCTTTTCTTCTTCAATTGGCATCAAGCTTACAAAAACAACAGGAGAGCATGAGCACCATCCTCGCCATCGTCCAGGCCGACAAGGAAGGCCAGATCGAGTCCAAGATGATCAAGGCGCGCCAGATGGAGGAGATCCGCGAGGCCCGCCGCGCCGAGGCCGAGAAGAAGGAGGAGGAGAAGAAGGCCCGGCTCGAGGAGACCAAGGACTCGCTCCGCAAGAAGCGGAAGCGGAACCAGAACAAAGCCAACGACAAGGAAGAGAGCATCTCCGACGCCGTGCAAGCAGGCACGAATACGAAGAGTGCGAAGAAGAAGAAGAGGGTGGCGTTTGCTTGAAGAAGAAGAAAAAAGAAAAAGAAAAGGAAAAGCTGTTTTCCCCCGCTGTTTAATCTTCATGATTGTCCTCTTTTTACGTTTTTCTCGGCATCAAGAAAAGGGGAATGGGAGTTATTGGTGTTCCATCATGCTTTTTCTTCTTGGGGTTCGGATGGGGAGGCTGCTGTTTTTACATATCTTCATGATACCCAACACAGAATCGTCAAGACTTAAATCGCTTCGGTACTTCTCCGTGAACCCTTTACTTGCAAGCACTGGGGGTTGTTGGGACTGTTTTGAGAAGAATCATGCAGTTACCAAACGTGTTTATATCATGGGATACTGCAGAATAGGGTACGCAGGAGTCATCCGCCAGCTAGGTATCTCGTGACATCGTGTCCGCTTCCCGCCTCCTACCAGCAGGGTGTAGTATTTGACCCAACGGCCGTTGCGCACAATGAGACACTCTATATTGATGTGCTATCCCATCTACATATTGTATCCTCATGCAATTGCATTATTATTTGTGTTTTTTTCCCTCTAAGCATATACATCTACATGCAACGCAGACGGATACGGAATTGTATCAAGCATTCATCCTGACCCCTGACTCCTAACTCCTTTTAAAACTGCAGACAAACTCAGCCAGTGTGGCCAATTCCTTTCGTGATAAAGGCTCTCAGAGCCTCCTTATCGGTGATACGTCCCATCCCCATACGCTTGCCCAGCGGGCGGGTACGAGGTCCTGTTGTCCGGATAGGCAACCTGCCCGTCGTGCCGGAACCCCGACTCGCCGTACTTGTTATAAGTTACCCCCTCGTGTCCGGCTACGGCCGTGCTTTCGGTATTATAGCTGGGGCGAATCTGTTCGGGGTGCGTGTCTGTTTTTTTGGCGAATATTAAGACAATTTTTAGCCTTTTGTGACTGAGACAGTTGCATGTTGCGACGTCATGGCTTATTCTGTGTCGTGACGGGAATAGACTTCCCCCACTACTGGTAACCCCCCTCCCCTACTTAGGAGATGATAAAAAAGAGAACAAGCGATGATCAAAAAGATAATCACATACGCTCAGGCAGAGTGTTGGGGTTCATCATGTCCTGCTGGTCCGACTGCTTGCGGCCGCGGAACATGCTGAAGAAGCCCGGTTTACGTCCGTAGCCGGATGTATAGTTGTTGGCCGGGCTAGGGCCAAAACGGTGCTCCTTGCGTCGGTGACGGACAAGGACGACTTCGACGAAGGCGGAAAGAAGGAAGAAGACACTGGGGTATCACAAAAATTAGTTTGTGGGATTCGAGCCATAGTATAGGTGGAAACTGAACTTACATGGCGATGATGGAAACAGCCAAGACAGCCTTCTCCATCTGGCAGATCTGTCGGAAGTTCGGAAGACCCTTGCCGAGCTCGTCGGTCGCGGGACGGGTGCCGAACAAAGTGTCGACGGTGTTGCGGCAGGTGCTGGCGCCGCCGCGGTTCGCCTGCGCGACGTAGATGAAGGCGCCGACGAAAGCGATGTCCATGATGATGGCGATGGCCGACGTGAAGGGATGGCCCGCCAGACAGCACAGGAGAAGCAGGCCGGCGAGGGTGTAGAGCACGCCGATGCCAGATATGCCCTCGACTGCCTTAGTCCATGTCGGGATGACGAAGTCGTGCTGTGCGGCGACGGCTAGGAAGTAGGAGAAGAGCGCTAGCACGACGGCGCAGGAGAGGAACTGCACGCCTCGTATGAACCACTGCAGTAATTTGAGGGCGAGACCTGCTTTGCCTGCCATGGTGAGAAGGTTTTCACGTGGGGTTGAACAAAACACTCGATCGCAATATCCAAGTACTTGGAGGTGTCGTGGGATGCTGTTGGGTTTCAAGTCTGGTGCGATGTGGGTATATGCAGAATCGAAAAGCCAGAGCTGGAGGTTAGTGGAAGATGAAGAGAAAGATGGAAACGATCCAAAAGTCTTAAGAGCGACAGAGCACGGCAAGAGTGGATGTTCAGTCGATCGTGGACCAGGATGCAATGTCGATCAGGAAAGATCTGCCATGTTAATTTATCGACTTTACAGCTGTCCTTTTCTTGTAATTTGCACTGATCTGAGGACCTGGCAACATACCTGCGCACTAGACTTACAGCGATTGTCCTGCTTCAAGAGAATACACAAAATTCATCTTATTCACTCACTATGACCACCGTGTATTCTGGGGGATAACATGCCGATTCGATGACGAATAACGACGCCTCAATCATACACCTCTCGCCAATTCAACAACCCCCCCTGCTCGATTGTGCATGTACAAGTCTCCGCTGTAGGATTGGAAGTTCAGTTCAAGAAGTGCCGGAAGTAGTCCACTGCCGGCCCCATGACATCAGTTCGAGTCAGCTTTAACGCCTCTGATTCGTCGGATGCGGTACCAAGCCACATGGCCCACGTCACTTTTCTTTGTGGCTCCTCCCCCCATCGCCAAGTTCTGACGAGGGGGACCCTTGATCGGACCCTGAGCCTTCGTGTAAACGGGCTGCCTCACAACAAGAATTAACTTAGAGAGGTATGGCTGTACGCATTTGGCAAATATGATGGCATTTGATCCAAATCACGCGAATAAGAGCTTGGATAAGGTTGTCTTTGGTTTCGAAAGGTGGCTGATGCTGTGGCTCAGACTTAAAAGAAACAGCTCTCCTGGGAGGCAGAAATTGATATAAAAGCCAGAAAGGAGCTCAAGAAACGTGCGGGTAATGCCCAACGGCCGAAAATTCACAGGCCCAAATTCGTAACAAACAGAGCCTGATACATCATTGGGCTGCAAGTTGAAAATGGGTCTTGAAACAGTTAACGGGGCGGCGCAGGATCTTCCGTCCGTAAGTGCTGCTTGAATAGGACACCTTCCTCCCCACGATGGGCAAAAGGTCCTATCCATCGAGGTACTAGAGCTATGCAAGCCAAGGGAGGTAGATCAGGGGCATGGTAACGGAGTGTTTCTTCATTATAATTGATAGGCGTTATATTACGCATAGTATATCCTCTGGCTCGGTATAGGCAGATGGGAGACTTTGCTGATAAAGGGGCCCTTCGGTTCCGAGCAGGTTTTGACTCGAAGGCTCCAAGCATTTTTCAAACAAAGAGATTGTTGAAAATCTTGACCGAATTGTCCGACTGCCTATTCCTCAGCTAATAAGATAAGAAACCTGCTAGGTTACAGATGTGGTGTGCTGAAGTGTAACTGAGCCTTGGGTACCATTCTCTGGGGCCTGCCTGGTGCACAGCAACACCCCTCCTTCCCGAGGGCTTTAACATGCCTTCTATCTCCAGAGCTGGATTATAGCAGAAGCGCCACGTAGAAGAGACCGAAATTAGCCGAGCGCAAGCTACTTTTTGGGCCAGAAGCTTCACCCTTGCATGGACTCCCTGGACGAAGCAGGCGCCATGCTCCACGCGAGAAAGGCTTGGGAAAGCTAAATATCAATTCCTTGGCCTTGGCAAATCAACATGGACTAGATGTCCAGATGAGCGGCTTGAATTTGTCGTTTGCCGTTTTGTGTAAAGGAGACTCTGGCGGGGTCATCAAGCTGGAAAGGCGAACCCTGGTCGAGGTGACAAGATGTCTTCGTTGCCGCCATTGTCGGCCACCTGCCTCCTAGATGTTCCGGCTCTGATCCCATGGATACGTGTGTTGCTGCGCCGCTCGCTGCCTGAGAGTAATGCTCATGGTCACCAAGGGGAGACGGAAAGATAAGGTAAAGCAGATTCCACCATTGCAGCAGGAGTGAAATCGGTAGGTATGCTAGATGATCGCCGTGGTAGCAAGTAGCAATGCCGTCCTGAGAACCTTCCCGAAGGGCCCTTCTGAGGTAAGTTTCGACGAGTTATCATCCATTCGGCCGTGAGGAAATTCCTTTGAGCGAATTTCCGGCCGCTATCACAGCGCTTCTGAGCTTCGGACACCGCTGCGTCTGTTCCGTTTTCAAGACGGATGTGAAAATGGCCGACAGTCACAGCTGAGCACTCTCACTCTTTTCTTCACCTCTTCGACTTTCCCTTCGCTTTCGCGGCCTTCTCTTGATCGACGAAGTCCTTGATGATGCTGTGGAGATCCCCGTTCCGTCTAGCGAGGAGCAGTACGTCGTCGGTTGTGATAGTTGTGCGTCCTGCGTGACGGCTGAAGTTCTCCAAGTCATGGGCGACGTTTTCTACATAGTTGTTAGTCGTAGGCCTGTTTGACTCACGCTAAAGATAGGCATACCTATCTGCGCCCATACCATCTCCGTCAGGGCTCCGATGAACTGGGGCGTCACGTTACGGTTCCTTTTCAACGTCTCCTCGTCGACCATCTTGCCGACCGAGAACCAGAGGGCGGCTCTAAGTCTCTGATATTCAACACTTGTATTAGCAAGAAAGACACTGTATTTCTCCAGGGTACAAGTATGAATGAGGGAAGGGGACAGGTGAGCGTACCTCCTGGATCTCTTTGTCCTTGTTTTCGGCCATGATGTGCAGGAATGAGGTAGGCTTGTCAGGACTCAGGAGAGAATGAAGAGTTGCCAAGCGAGTCAATATGGTCTTGCTGTTACAACTGTTACGAGCTATGAATGATCCCCTGGTGAGCCTGGGATGGTTTTACGAGGTCGAATGACGCGGTTAACGCGTTGACGAGGTGATCTCCTTTGGAAATTCCCGGGGATGGCAGTTATGGTGGGGCTAGGTTGGTTAGTGTCTTGGTTCAAGCCTGGCATGCCTGGTATGGTTAGGCGCTTGAAGGACCCTGCCGAGAAGCCCGCGCGAAAGGTACCTACTCAACTTATTCTAAAGACTTTTAGATACAGATAGATTGCGTAGAACGGGAGAGACATCGACGTACTTCTTTGTACTTTCCGCTGCATGGGGGGTCATTGCAGGTACACACGTCAAAATTGTTTTATCCCTCGTTCGCAAAGCTTAACAATCTCAACATCCAGATACCCGGGACAACAATAGCTGAACCTTAAATTCCCCTGTGTCCTGTTCTCTACTGCTCACCCTTCCCTTCAAATCATCCTACACTGTACTACAGCTCTGCAGAACTGTCTTCCTTGACTAGGTAGCTTCACCTTTATCCGAACATTTGCGCGACCAAGCTCCCGACGACCTAGCTCGGTGATACCCATCTGCGGTCGAAATACGCATAGTCGACGGTTATCTCCTTTTCGCCTGCTACTTCCCGGATCCATTGTGGTCCATAGATCGCAATCATGGCGGACGAACTTACCGATATGGTCATGCACCTGGGCGACTCGGTCTGGAAGCTGGTCACCCTGTTCTCGGACCGCTTGAAGAACAATGTCAGCTTGTCATTTACCAGCATGACACTGGAGCAGTGGATCCGCCTGGTCGCCATTGTGGGAGCCTATGCACTATTACGGCCCTACATAATCAAGTGGGGCGCGAAATACCAGGAGAAGCAGTTCGAGAAGGACCAAAAAGAAGTGGCGGAGATATCCCCGAACCAGCTGCGCGGCGAGCTCGGCATCCCAGACCCCAGCGACGACGAGGAGGATGACCAGGGCGATAGCACCGCGACGGACTGGGGAAAGAAGGCACGGACGAGGCAACGCAAGATGATCAAGCAACTTCTAGAGGCGGAGGAGAAGCGGCTAGAAGAGACATTCGACGAACAGGCAGATAAGGATATCGAAGAATTCCTTGACGGCTAGATGTTTCTCGAGAGCATGTCGGAACGGAAACGAAACAGAAAGGGACCTGCCGACCGAACTCGACTATCAAGAGCCACGAGCAACCCAATCAGTAAATCAGCACGCTGCTCCCGCGAATCTGGTGGAGCCGTCGTATCAGAAAGCTCCCGCCTAGCTACTCGACCTGTTGTGTATACGATTGCCCGTCGTTCTTTGCGACCTACGGGTGCAACGATGAATGTCACGATGTCACGGATAACTTTGGACTACATATCGCAAGAATTGGCGCACGCTGAGACTTGGTATCGTATATGCAAGTGTCGCAGGCGCTAGCAACCTGCCGATTCTACAGGTTTTTCCAAGTTAGAAGTTTGAACTCTTGGGCGCATTTAATATAATTTTACGTGTTGATGGCGGCTGCCTGGCCATTTCTCCTATCTCCATTTTCATTGGCTCAATGCTTTGAGGCTGGTTGGGAAGGAACTTACGACCCTTGTCTCGTACAAATATTAATGCAATTTAAATACCGAAAATGGAGGTAGATGTCTCCAGCATATATACTGAAACAAGAGCAGATGATCAATTGATCCCGCAACCAGAATTTCAACATGGATCTTCGTGAGCTTGAAAGATAAGATTGTTGTACGGCTTGGTCGGCGGCATTCAGCACGAATTTGCAATTCAACAGTCTCAACTGCTGAGTCTGCTGAGGTAACACCTGCAGATCCTTTAGCCCCGTATTTGGTCTGGGAAGGTCCAAGTAAATGGATAGATAATGGTTCGCCCAATCGCTACTTCCGTGTTCGACCCAGCGCCATCTGCGGATGATGCGCGAGATGGCCTGGGAAGTGATGGAGAAATAATGGCTCATGCTAATGCGGCACCCCCTCACCGGCCAGCGAGCCGTGACGGGCTTCTTCCTCATAATAAGCGCAAGGCGCCGACGCTGACCCGCTTCAACGGCTTGGCCCTCATCCTCAGCCTGCAAGTCGGCTCCGGTATCTTCTCGGTCACCAGTCTAATCAGCCAGCAAGTCAGCTCTCCCGCTGAAGGTCTGGCCGTCTTCGTCACGGCAGGCCTGCTCGTATGGACAGGTGCAGCGTCCTTTGTTGAATTGGGTCTGCTCGTACCGTCGAATGGCGGCATCCAAGACTACCTGCGTGCCAGCTGGGGCGACCACGCCGGACATCTCTTTTCCTGGGTATGGATCGGTGTAGTGAAACCCGCCGGCAATGCGGTGATTTCCAGCATCTTCGCAGATTACCTACTCAAGGCTCTGCTGCCCGCGTCTCCTGAGCAGCAGCAGCAGCAGCAGCAGCAGCAGACTATCATCATGCCGGGAACAACCAAGATGGTAGCACTCGGCTGTGTAGCCGTGCTCGCGGCCATCAACTGCCTCGGTGCGACGTCAGGGGCCAAGGCCGCTAACGGGTTCGTCTTGCTCAAGCTTACTGCACTGGGAAGTATCATTGTCATCGGGCTCACGACTTATGTCCTCGGTCATGGGGATGGCGTGCCAACATCACCAACAGGCTGGTTTGGGGCGCCACAAACAGAGAAACCACTGGAGGAAGGCGCAGGAGGTTGGCTAGGCCACTTCTCTACAGCCGTCTTGACTGCCCTCTTCTGCTACGGTGGCTGGGAGAGCGCAGGCTTCATCGCAGGTGACATGCAGAGGCCGGAGAAAGACCTCCCAGTCGTCATCAACGGGGCGATGACGCTCGTGATTGTGGGGTTCTTCTTGATGAACGCGAGCCTATACATATGCCTACCGTTCCACATGATCAGAGAAAGTCGGACAGCAGCCGTGGTGAGTTACATACATACACATACACAACTACCAAGTACCTAAGGATGGGGCGGCGGGTACCGACGTAACCTGCGTACACAAGAGTGGTTTGGTTGATTTTATGGGACAACGACAGGACTTTGCCAATCGCACAATCGGATCCTGGGGTGGTCTCATCTTCTCCGTCGCAGTGGCCATCTCGGCAATGGGCGCGGCCAACGCCAACGTGTTTGCCATTGGCAAGCTCTCGGCCGTCGCATCACGCCGTGCTTACCTGCCGCCGATACTGGCCAACCTGCATTGCTGTGCTGCGCGAGACGAGGCTGGCTATCTTGCCCGAGTGCTCCCTTGGCCGCTTCGGCTTCCCGTTTTGGTTCTCGCGAAGCTGACGCGCAGGTTGCGATGGGAACACTCCGTGCCCATGTACGTCTCACGCCACCCCCTGACCTGACCTGAGCTGATCTGGAAATGTCGCCTGTTCAGACTGATCGGCTAATGGAGTCTCTCTAGCTTTGCCTTGTTACTCAACTGGGCACTCACGTCCGTCTTTATCCTGGTTGGGAACTTTACTGGGCTCATTACCCTTATAGGTACAGTACCAAAGATGGTTCACCTTGTTTGCACAAGTGGAGATGCGCAGCTGACAAGTTGGGCAGAAATTATCAAGTCATTCTGCTACATGATGTCTGTTCTGGGCCTATTCAAGCTAAGACGTCTGGCGGAGAAAACGCCACATTCTACCGCATACAGGACATGGACATTCAACCCCATCATCTTCGCATTCATGAGCGGACTGCTCGTCATCAGAGGGATCTTCGCCACACCGCTCCAGACACCCGTGTTCCTGCTTGTTGGCACACTCGGACTAGCGGTGCTCTATAGGAGACGGTCTGGCTCCGGTGGGGGTCACGAACCACCACTACTACCACCGTCGCCGCCCGTGTGAAGTGGTGGCAGGTGAGCCGGGCTGCGACATGGGGAGAGATTTTTTTTTTTTTTTGAAGTTACATTACCTAACTTTTACTTCCCCTTTATCCGTTCTCTCGTGGCGGGAGACACACCACATCACACCATGTAATACCACGAGTCCGCGTGAGAGGTCCCAGCAGTGCGGTAAACCATGGATGATACTATCCTGGTACGTGTCCGTGGATCGCCCTCGCTTTCCGCCCTTGCTCGCAGGAAAGTGCCACTTCACCTGTTGACGGGCGACTGACATCTATCTATCTCTCTTTTGATGTAGACGGAATGCCTTCAGCCGAGACTTTCTTTCTAGCTTTGCCAACTGTGTTCAACAAAACTTCCAAAAAAAAAATGAAGGGAATATACACGATGCGGTGACACTTTGGGTACCAAGACATGGTGCTAGGTTACCTGTAAAGTGTAGCCAAAAAAAAAATAAACTCGGTTATAGGAAGCTTGCGTACATACTTGTGACCGTCTTATTTTTTTTTTTTCATATTTACACCGAAAAATGTTCCGGGATACAAGGGAATAGAATGGGTTGATCATATGTCGTCTGATGTTGACGATGGTGTTCAGGGAGAAAAAAAAAGGATGGACTTGAGCTGGAGATACAGATAACGTAACCTAGGTAAGTATATTAAAAGGATTATATGTGTGTACGTCGGATCCTGAAAGCAGAGTGGCGTCGAGGGGGCGTGGCAGGGGCATTTCTGGCTTCGGGATATTAGGTTGGTAGGGGGGGTGATTTGATTGCTATGGCAACGGTATTTGTTGTATCTATTCTATTTTATCTATCTATCGCCTGAGACTTTTGACATCCGCTTCTCTCTCTCTCATTCCAACTTATCCTTGGTTCATGGTTTTTGCGATTGCAGCTTGTTTGGCCTCGTGATGGAAGGTAACAGAGGCTAAATGGAGAAAACTTATGAAGATTTCTGTGTATTGGATAGGTATAATGCGACTTGAACTGACTTTTCCTACCCCCACGGGTTTTTTTCCACCACATGGCATGGCATGGCTGGTGGGATTCCAAGTCCTCTCTCTCACCGAATTTTGTAGTCCGTATGATACAAAAAAGAATGCTGACTTTTCTTTCTGCTGACAGCGCACAACAAACATTTCACTTCATTTCATGATACTCTCACCGCATCGCCCTATCACTAGGTTGGTAGGTAGGTAATAAATAAATAAACTGGTGGGCCAAAGCTGCGTATGTATGTACTTCTTAGGTTGATGATGATGACTTATGTTGTAGGACTCCCGTGGCGACTGTCAGAATAAGCCCAGGACACGGGAAGGAAGAAAGAACAAGGTTGGAAGGTACAGGCAGTATACCGTATGTATATCTTAGTTAACCTAGTGCAGTGGTGTTCTGATGCGGGTAGCCGTGAAAAGCTTACTTAGGCTAGGTACTACCTACAAAACACTTCTTTTTCTTCTTCTCTGTGGGATGAAGACATACTTACATGTACTTGATGGCAGGAGTTGAGTTACACGCGCACAAGAGAGAGGGAGATGGAGAGGGAGGCTGCATATGCATGTGTGTGTGTGTATAAGTGTCGGTATATACAGACAGACTGACACCTTGGGTTTAAACCGTGGCTGGTGACTGGCTGTGTTGTGATGATGTTTATAACAGGGCGAGATATGAGAGAGTGAGAAGAAATAAATATTTTTGTTTTTAAAATATGTATAAACACAATGATCACAACTGTTGTTTTATGTTCTTTAGACAGCGACTGTAAGTAAGTCTCGCGTGTCACAAGACCTACAGGACAAGGGAGGGTGAGATGAGAAATGCTGTGCCACCCTGTAAGCAGGTGGGCTGCTCTGCTTGCCACCTAGGCAACGACTCCTGCCTCTTTCTTTTCTCGATGAGACTCTTGGGTCTAGATAGTTACCTAACTTAGTTGATAAGAGGCGCCGGTTGTGTAAACAAAGCAAACAGTGACATGCATGCAAGTCTATAATCATGTGAGAAAGATCTGTGGTGTTTCTTTTTTTTTTTTTTTTTTTTGTCCTAGGATTCGGTGACAAGATTGATCACACGACGTACGTACGTCCTGCAGAGGATGACCGAGAAGCAAACAGACAACACAGCAGGGCAGACATACGAGTGTAGAAGATGTATGTCCAGGTGATAAACATGATGATGAAGTATCATCGACATCGTAGGAACAGTTAAGACTTGGAGAATGGGTAAAAACATTCCTGACCTGTGTACCCAGGTTACCTAGGTACACTTGCCTGACTACGATTTACAAACCAACTCACATGCAGATACATGCAACATGATGTTTTGCATTTGACCCCCTGCCACAAAGCATGTAATCAAACCCTCGCACAAGACATGCGGTAGTAGCAATGGCATCCTAACCTACCTAGTAGGTTAAAAGGATTGTCGATGCTGTGCTCCCCTTCTTTGCTCACCTGCCCGTTGGTGATGATGGGATAACTTCCCATTCTTTACGACCTTGGGAAAATTGAATATTGTGCTGTGGAAGGTTAGGTAGGTAGGTAGATAGAAAGGAAGCGGCCTGCTCCGATCGCACAGACAAAGAGATGCGTCTAACATTTAATTAGGTTAGTCTCATGTCGGACCAACTAACATTGATGTTTTGCATCTCCGCCGCCACGGCGACAAATGTTTAATTTGCCTTGTTATTCTGGAATACATAGGTACAGTATAGAGCGCTGCTCAATAATAGGGCGTAAACGTTATATGCTAAAGTTTGTATTTGTTGGATTGTTTGTTTCCTACCTTGTGAGCATGCTTCAGATGTTTTGACTGTTCGAGGAATATCGCCCAGCATCTTCAACTGTATGTAGATTAGGTAGAATAGTGGCTTCTTGGTGCATCTTGGTTACCAGGGAAGCAACGATCAAACTAACGTTAGTGGACGGTCGCTGCTGCCTTTTACCCCTGTCCCTGTCCCTGCATCCCCCACTAAACTGACATATTTTGTACAGTAGTGCCAACTGCCAAGACTGTTTATGAGGATCCCAGTCCAGCAGTACCAATAACTGTAGATCCAGCCAACAGACTCCAGAGATATCCTTGTCCCACCAATCCCAGTCAAGGTGTCTTAAAGCTGAACAGCCCCGCGGTTTGGCATTCCAGAGAAGGGAGTACACCTTTCTTTCGACTTTCTCGAGAGTCGCTCGCTTGTCTTCTCCTCGACTGCGTCTGTGGACTCCAAGAAAAGGTGAGACTACGGCCCTCAACTTTCGCCCGGCCCGTCTTAGTCACCTTCAGGCTTCGTGTGCTTCTCGATCTACCTAGTGGGTTCTGTGACGTCGGCGTCGGCGCCTTGGCTTTGTCTCAGCGGCGGGGCTGTGTCTTGAGCAGCTGAACGGTTCCGGCTGTTAGGGTTAAACATAAGCTTCATTTTTCCAGAAGATCATGACCTGAACCACATCTCTGCCCATTTCCCCCCATACTTTCCCCTTTCTTCTATGAGCCGTGACGATATGGGTGGACGCGATATCGAAGCTGCGTTAAGAAATGGCTACTTCCAGAACTCGAGAGCCAGGGTTGCAGATACGGAGAGGTGAGTGGTGAATGCCGATCATGTCAGATTGCAACCCTTCTTGGCCCCTTGTAGAACGTCCCGGCAGTGATGAGGGACACCATTTACGGCTAACAAACATGTTTATTTTCGTGCTACAGCTCCGATCCGTATCACAAATCCCATTACCCTCCCGAGGACGTCTTATTCGTCGCTAGGAAGGCCAACTTGTCGATACCGAGGCCTGTAAACTGGACTGCTCGGTTTCCCCCGCCTCCGAGTGTCGAGGACGAGAGCGACGCCTTGGCCAAGGAAGCCGGTCCGATCATATCGAGCGCATCGTCAGTATCCGAAGAGCCATCTCACCGCGGTGACCCCGATCAATACCCGATAATACTACCCGTACACGAATACAACCCCGAGAGACGGTTCGTGCTCGTACAAAACCAGTCTGACACCCCACCCGACGCGACAGGCGCGGAGAGGAAATTCGGTCGTCGGGAATCAACTGAGCGCTTGGCCGAGCCCGATCCAGAACCGGACTTCTACGAAGCAAATACGGCGCGTAAATATGTCCCTACCGTGTCCCTAGAAGAGAGAACTGGCCTAAAGGATGAGAAGGATTCGCGGCAAGAAAGGGAGAAGCGGCGCAGTAGGCATGAGGACCTGCCTCGCATCATAACAGACACAAATACTCAGGAACGGACTGGCGATAGTCGACGCGTCAAATCCTCAACAAGGATTGGGGATCGTGGTGGTGACAGATCTTCCGGTCAATCTGCGAGTGCGCGACAAGGGCGCGAAACTCTACTGACTCCGGAAGTCACTGAACATGCAACACATGGCCGCGATCGGTCTTATCACAGGGGACCGTCTACTTCAAGTTCTCATGACCGTAACAAATCGGCTCACCCCGACGATCAATACAGCGGGAGTTCAGGGACCGATCATAGATACAAGGATAGGAAGTCTAGGTCGGCCCATCCGCCTAATCCAAGCCCCCAGAAGAGGCAGGCGTCGGGAAAGCCTGATTCTCCTAGACGGTACTCGAATCAGAGCCACGAGTCGTCACGTCGGTCTGGTGGTACATCGCCCCGAAGGCCCGCGCGGACGGCTCCATCTACCACGCCGTCCCAGTCTGACCATGACTCGTCCCCACAACGCACTTCGGCTCCGAGGGAAAAAGGGCCACCAGTCCCACCACCGCACCGAGATGTCTTCTACTCCAGCGAAGACGAGCCACGCGCACGCCGTCCGGAGCATCGTCGGCGGAAATCGGGAGTACAGACCAACAGGGCAGAGCATGTAAACACTCCCACAGAGGCGAGGGAACCAGAAAGGCGGAAACCGCGGGGGCCGGCACCGTTACCTCCGGTAGGGTTGTCTCACACTTCTACGCCAGATCCGTACTCGGGCTCCTCGAGCTCAAGAAGCGCAACTTTCCCTAAGGAATTGAAATTACCACATGGCGACGACCTTGCGGAGAAAGCGCTAGCCCGGGCATCACCGGCGAGGGGTACTTCGAATGCGACCCGCGGTGGGATTCCGCCAGCCGCGATAGCAGCAGCCATATCAGCCGGATCTAGTTTTGGCAGTTCAGGAGACTATCGTCGCGCCCCGGCGCCTCCTGGTCCACGACCGAATCCAGCAACTGAGCCTAGGGCGCTGCCTCCCACACCTATTGCACCCGCATCGGCAGTAATGCCTGCACAGCCGATATGGCCACCTCCAAGGATCGAGACGGATCCAAGCACAGCGTTGATGACCTCATACAGGCGATACTCGATGGATCAACAGCAGCACCACCATCAAGACGGACCGTTACCCGACATCCCGGCTTGTCCACGGACGAGACAGGAGGCAGGCCACATGGACTGGCTGACTTTGCCGCGCTGTGACAACTTCAACATTTGCCCGTCATGCTACTCTGCGAACTTCTCGAATACAGAGTTCGCGCACAACTTTGTGCCTGTACCGTTTCGTGCACGCGACCGCCCGCTGGCCTGTGACTTCGGCACTTCCGAGTACTACCGCATCGCCTGGCTGTTCACGCGCAAGTATAGACGGCCGGACCTAGGGCTGTTGCATGCGCTCGCCCGTGTCGCAGCACCGTGTTGCTCGGGTCATGGTGGCACCATATGGTACGGCGTCAGAGATCCACGCACCGCTCGCGCTGTGGACAACTTCACCGTCTGCCATGCCTGCGCAAAGACGATTGAGACACTTCTGCCGGGACTCACTGGCATATTCGTGCCCCTCGATCCGTCCATGGGCCCTACAAATGGTGTCTGTGCCCTCGCAACTGCCAACCCTTCCACAGGTGTCAACGGTGGGGCCACTGCGCTCTCTACCATTACAGACCAAGATCGCATGCGCTTTCTGATGTACTTTGACGTGTTAGAGGGATCAGCTGACCGCGCGCTCGAGACGCAAACGCCGCCCAACATCCAAGTCCTCGCAGACCGCGTGCGTGAGCTCAGCATCGCGCCGCCGTGTCCGCAGGGCCATCCGGTGCGGAACGCCCTGTGGCATACGATGCGCTCCGTTCCGGGCCTGACGGTGTGTCCGGAGTGCTTTGTCACGGTGGTGCGGCCCATATTGGACGACCGGGACCGGGACAGGGGTCGAGGTAGGGAGAGGGACCTAGTAGTGGCAGGCGATTTCCACGCCCAGCCGACGACGTTGCCGGACGGTGACTGCATGCTCTTCTCTGATCACATGCGCTCTGTATTTGCGCGCGCAGTGAGAGAGAGGGATTTGAGGTTCCTGGCATCCAAGGTGCGCGAGAGGGCTGCGAAGGAGAGGGAGTGTAACGCTAGGCTCCATGCTTTGGAGAGGCAAAGGCAGGGGACGGGGGGTGGACCTGCGTGGGATAATGAGATGGAGAGGGTGCTGAGAGAGTGGAAGAAGTATGAGTGAATGAGGTAATGGATGAAGAAGAGGATGAATGGATGAGGTTTTGGGTTTTGGTTCTAGGTAAACGTGGGGAAAGGGGGAAGGGGAGTTTCTTGCTTCTTCATTCGGTATTGGTATTGGTATTGGTAACAAACTGGATGGTAGCCAGCAAGCAGGCAGGCAGTATGGATTAGATGGGCCCGGATTGGCTTCTATTTGGTTGGATGGGTTGGAATAGGATAGGAGAGAAGAATACCTACTTATTACTGGACAGGACAATAAGTTGGTTTGGTTGGTAGGAGGAGATGGGTACTTTAGGGTTAACTTCGGGGGGGAGTAATACGGGCATTATTATCATACATACCTTACCTAACTTACATACACAGTACCATGGGTTAACCTTGGTGTCTGGTAATGGAGAGTATATTTACTCACTTAACCTTTGATAAATTGTGTGAGTCTATACAAGATTGTGAATGGTTCATGGTTGTGGGGGAAGGAAAACGGCCATTGACCGCTATACCTCTCCTTCCCATTGTTGACAACTTACAAGACAAGACGATAATAGACAGTCATAAAAGGATAGGATGTGTCAACTAAAAACTGGGAGAGATAATGTAGATGCAGATACAGGACAAGATCTTGATTCCGACATTATTGGCGAGCTCAACGTGTCGACGTGGCCAGGATTGGACGGACACCTATTAAACCTGGACGAGACCCAGCACTGGCCGAACAAGACCTGTGGAGGTGATCTTGAAAGATCCACGATTATATAGGTTAGCAGCTTGTGCAAAGGCTAAGATTAAGGGGCAAATCGAGTGCTTGAGGTCAATGAGTTAGGTTAGGTTATTTTCTTTAGCTTCAGTTCCAAGTAGGTTAGGTGGCTGGTGGCACCAGGTAACATTAACCTTACTTCTACCTACCTGTCTGCCCATGCCTATAGAGACACGAGAGCAAGGGAGGTTCAGAAATAGCTGAAATCGAGTTTGCTGTTGCTCTTTTGGTTACAGTGCAGGTGAGTAGGTAGGTGCTTTTAAGTAGTAAAATTAGGTAGGTAACCTGAACTGTTGCTCAAACAAAATTCTTGGATGTTTGTAGGTATTATCTTATTCATTGCTTATTGAATACGTTACTAGAATGAGGTAAGATTAGATATTCTAGAGTTTAAAGTGTGTTGTTATCTTACGGTAGATAATAGGTAATAGCACTTACCTAGGTTAGCTACTACATGGTCGCTTGTATATAAATAAATATCTGCCCTCCTTCTTACTCTCTTTCTACCTACTCGCTACCTTAAGTTTCTTCTTCCCTTCTACCTACATCTCCATCGAACATCTCTGCAAGATGTAAGGTTAGGAGTTTGTAAACACAACTGTTGAAAAAGGCAACCCTATTAACCTAAGCGAAGTATTTTCAGATTGGTTTTTCCCTCTTGAGAGAGATACAATGTGCTTACAGGGTCTTTCTTGTCCTTTTACCAGAATTTTTAGAAAGAGCATTCTTGCCTGATTGCCTTTTTTGCTTAGAATAAAGGCCTGAAGTATCAAGATGGTAAGTCCCCTGGTCGCTTCTTCCCCCTTTGCCCTTATTATATCAAGCGCTGGACGTTGTTGCGTTGAAATACAAGTATGAGATACGAATAGAAGTAAACTATCTTCCACCAAAGACAAAACGCGACGCGGACAAGATTGCTTGCGCGGGTAAGAATTCTAGGTTGGCTAGGTATGCATGCCCTTGCGTTTGTTCTTTGAGTCCTTCCCCTGCACTTGTTAATAACCCCTTTACAGAGACTTGGTATTGATGGTCAGGTCGTGATGCGTAAAGCACGTTGATAGAGCTGTCTCCCCTTTCCACTTGTTCTTGACTAAACTCTTGATCTTAAACGTTCCTTCCACTCCTTCTAAGAAAGGTTTTGGAGCTGCTACCAAGCAGACGTATATCGACTCTAAATAAGTAGGTGCGATATATCCCTATAAGTAACAGTTGAATCAGTCGTCCCTTCTATAGGCATCGAGTCTGAGTTGCATTGCCTACTGTGTCACAGCTCAATGTAAAGGAAGGTGGGAGATTGTAATCATTATATTAAGTACAGCTAATGCCTGCTTGCAACTGCTAGGCACCTAGCTCAGGGGTAATTGTCTACAGCTCATGCTGTTCTAGCATTATTGAATGGTTAAGGGTTGAGGCTAGGAAGTTGCAAGGAAGCTGTACCCCAGACACTTACACAACTACTGCGGTCTGATATTAAGTGTTTTTGAGGGTGAAGGGTCGAAGGCTGGGAAGGTGCAAGGAAGTTGTAACGCAGGCACTTACACAAGCTCTACAGTTTGGTCTCGGGAATTAGGCAGTAACTAGAGTCTTAGCATGGAAAGAGCACAACGCAGCAGCTCTCTCCGGGGAAGGTATTAAGCAGGAGATTATCGCTTCATATTAAAGAGGGAAACTGTAAATGTGTATCAAGGAAATAGCAATGGTAATAACAGCAACATACCTGCTTCTATCCGCTGTTCTTAATCGTTCCCTTGATGGTGTAGGAAAGAACAGATAACTAAAAGAATAACATGTATATAAAGGCCTGCGCACCCATTTGAAAATTCCAAGTCTCTCCCTCTCTCTCTCTCTTCTCCATAGTGCATTGGTACCCTAATCCCAACAGATCGTCTCATGCGGTCGGGACATGAAAGAAGTTATTATTCAAGAACACCCAAATACACACATACCGGCAAGATCCAGGACTTTGTGACCCTGCTGGACGATCTGAGCGTACTAAATCCATATCAAACTTACAAGATGCAGAACCTGATTGAATTCGAGCTGAGCGGATTTTTCGCTTACTATTACCCTGCCCTGTTATATCAGTGCGAGTAAGACCATCGAAGAAAAGGTCAAACAGAAGGAGCCGCTGTAGCTGGCTCCAACTTCTAGCAATCCAACTTCTAGCAATCCGCAAAGAAGTGGCTTGTGAGCTTACCCTATATGTACCTCGAGCTCGAAGTTGACTCATTGGCAGGTTAGGATGCCCTCTTCCTTCCAAGAGCGTTCAGTTCGAACGGGAAGTCATCAAGGTATCAGTCGACTCCAGACACGAAATGCGAACAGGCTTCACTTACAAGCTCCAGGATTGTCTGGATGATGAGGAGATCTGCAAGGAGCTCCTGCGAAGATTTGCAAGAAAAACCCCATTCTGATGCCATGGGAAGTCTTCGGCACAGCTGTTTCATACTTCTCGATCTCAAGGCAGGGCATGACCTCGAGGTTCGACCATTCATTGTACCACGCCGTCCCTTGCGCACACAGGGTGACAGGAGTACATTTTCTGAACTGAATACGCCTCGAGTCGGAAGCTAACCCGTCAGAATATCGACGCCTAGGTTACTGCGCAAGCAACATCGCCTCTGATGCCGCCGCGTACGACCTCATCTGGGCCATCGCCAGTGAGGAACTTCGGGAGCAGTTTTCAAAGAACGTGCATGTCTCAGCGTGTGCGGTTCTTGCCATTGATCAGAGGGACATATCTTGGAAGACGGCATTAATATGCGAATCCAATCGATTGGGAGCTCTTATCAAGATCTTCTTATTTGTCCTTTTCCTCCGGGCGAATGCGGCAACCGAGGGGCGCTGTTTCTCGTACGTACCCCTCCCCTCATCAATCCACAGCCTGCGTGATACTGACTCCCTCTCTACCAGGTGTCTTCACGTCGGCCGGCATTGACCTTTTGTGGGCAATTGTTTCCGCCTACCGCAACGGCAGCGTCGATGTGTCTGTTACCAAGCGTAACATTCATCTACAGCTCGTGCCAGTCCTCGCCCGCATGAATGATAATGACAAGGTTCACGCTCCTCGGCCGCGTCCTCGCCGCCTTCATGAACCAGGAGGCTAAGCTCACCAAGCTTTCACTGTACATGAACACCGACCGAGGGCTGCGTTCGTGAAACAACTACCCAACCCCCGCCCTGTCCCCTGTCCTCAGAGGCAACGGTAGATGGTGGCAGTTGGACTGTTCCACACACACTTTGCAATTCTCCAGTATTAGCTTAGCAGACCACTTTTGGCAGTTAACCTCAGTTCATCACGGATCATCAATGAATACGCGTTCCTTTTCGATTTGAAGCCATCGAGGATTTTCTGCAAAGGCCAATAAACTCTCTTTCTCCCAGAGGCAATGGTACCAAGGACTGGGTGAGCGGCGTCACCATGATATAGACTTCTGCTCAGTACCGCCCCATCAGCCTTATTACAGAAACTGTCTCGACGCAATCACTCGGATGATGGAAGGGGTTGACCGTCGTGTACATAGGAGCGCGACAAGGGTACAGCACACCCATGACCTGTGGTTCCCAGGAACGCATATACTGTGTCACTGCCCGCAGAGGAGGCAGCTACACTTTGGTTGGTCAATCATTTAACAGCGACTCATTTGCTACAGCCACGCAAGCACCCCGACAAGCACTTGAAAGACTGATCTCACCAGAGATGGTTAAGAGTCTAGATAGGAAACATACATGTGCTTATGCATAACGTACCTATGGGAGAGACTGTCATAATCCCTGTATGCTAAGTGATAAAGTTACCATAAGAATAAGAATAATCTTTCAACCAACAGGTGTTAGCTAGATTAGTAAACCTGGAATAATGAACAAATATCGTATCCTATGATACAGCTATAAAGCTTGCTTATGACCAAGGCGAACGTGGCCATTTGAGAAAGAAGGTCACCGATGCTGGCAACTACCTACCCAGTAGCACTTGACTCGTATGTCCTGCAAACACTTCAGATGAAAGACTACATAAGACAGACGTGGGCGATTTCGACGTAAATTACCTGGGAGAATACTTGGTAGGCGGCAAGCGAGGACTGGGCAGTGACACTTGACTTGCCAACTTTGACCTAACTTAGGCTAAGGGACGAGGACTATGTATTCCGGAAGGCTTCTGGCGATGATGCCCTGGAAGAGATATTTGCCATTTGTCTGTATACTGTAGTACTCAAGATCTTGATGACTTTGGGAATTTAAGTGTCCTGGCCGCTGTTTTGCGTTGCTTTTATTGAACTTGGAAGTTCACCCTTTCCGTATGATGATGATCATATAATGCAATCAATATTATCAACTCGCTATCCATTCATCAACAACCCCTTCCATTTCACTGTTTTCATCTCAACACCCGTCACAACCTCAGTTTTAGTGTGTTCAGTCTCCGTCATGTCCTACTGTCACGTCCACTTCCGACCTCCTAGGTAACACCTGCCTTAAGTAGTTTAGGGAAGGTAAGGTAAGGTAAGTAACTAAGGTTACCGCCCTCCAAAGAAACCCGCAAACCAACCCCTGACAATCTGCCAGGCGAAGGCCATCATGAAAACACTCTGCGATTGCTCGTACGCCTGCGGCCGGTCGCCGACGTCGGCCATCTTGAGCGCGATCTCGACGACGGAAGGGGGGAAGTGCCTCGGGTTTTGGCGCGCGTAGGCGGCTGCGAGGTCGTTGCCGTTTGTGATGCCTCCTGCGTTATGTCCCGAATTATTTTAGTTTTGATGTTCTTTTCCAGAAGAAGAGGAGAACAGAGATATGAATCAGACAGGGGATGTAGGGGCGGAGAGAGAGAGAGAGAGAGAAAAAGACTAACCGCTACTCCAGAGATTCCCATCCCTCACCCATCTCAACCTCTCGCCTACCAGCCTCACGCCGGGGTACCGTTCCCGAATCACGTGCTGCATGCCCCTGGGCCCGCACACCGTGCGCCCGTTGGCGAGCAGGCCTGCCTCGCCGCAGATGAGGATGCCGGTGCAGACGCTGAGGATGTCTGTTGTTGGTCTTGTTGTTGTTGTTGTTCTTCTTGTTATTCCTCCGCTCTCTAATTTCCGCGGCTCATCCGTTATTTTTGTTGAAGTTGTAGTTGTTGCTGTGTCTTCTTCTTCCATCACCGGGGTGCTGCTGCCGATATCCGCATGCGCCCGCAGGAACTCCAGCGCCGCCTCGGGGATCGTGCTCGAGGGATCCGGACCGGGCACGAGCAGGATGTCGAGCTCGCCGGGCGCGACTTCGGGAGAGTTGATTGTGTGGGTCGCTCGGGCGGAGAGGTTGGATGTTAGCGGGAATGACATTCCCAGTCCCAATCCCTCGTCCAACTTCTTCTTCTTCTTCCCACCATCAGCATCATCCGTAGTCGTACTCGTCGCATCGACGCCCGAATCCGACGAGGTCTCGTCATCTGAAGAGGAAGTAGAAGAAGTGGAAGAAGGGGAAGAAGAGCCGACGACGATATAAGAGATCTCGACGCTCGGCGCCAGGTCCGCTACGTGTGTAGGGATCTCGGGGATCAGGGACAGGTACTCGCGGCTCATCATGTGCAGCACGTCGACGCAGGCCAGGTCGAGGAGCTGCGCCTCGGCGGGCACGAAGACGCCGATCTTGATGGCTTTTTTGTTATTCGTCGTTTTGTTCTCCTCCATCTTTTTCTTAATTTTTTTTTTGGTATTTCCTGCTTGTTTGATGAAGGAGGATATATATATATATATGGTTTGGAGGGGCGTGAGTTTGAGGATGTAAGGGTAAGGGATATGGACAGCTCGCTCAGGCTCGTTCTCGTTCTCGTTTCAAAACGTGTGGTGCGATTGATCTGTCGTGGTTCTAGATATGATATTGTGACCAGGTTCAGGTCCAGGTCCAGGTCCAGGACAAATGCCGTCTTTTGCCTAACCTCTCCCAGTTTCTTGCTTGCGGTAAGTAAATAATCAAGAAAACTCAAGGGGGGAAAATTACATAAAATAAGAATTCAACCAAGAAGTTTCAAGGAGTAGAACGACAAATGAAGAAAATACATGATTAGATATATGCCCGTCCTCTCTGCATATATATATAAGTAAATTGAAAATATGCAGTACCTGCTTGTACTCCTATTCTATCCCCTCCCCTCCCCTCCCCTGCCCCCCTTTTTACTCCCGCATACCCTCGGAAAAATTATCCCCAGCTGATAATGTCCCTGATTCCATTCTACTATGGCACATTGTACAAGTACGTCCTTTACACAGATTGTGTGCGGACAGTGATAGGTTTGGTTTGTGTGTGTATGTATCATATCACATATCACATCACCACATGCACCACCCTTTCCACCTTCCTCCCCCACACTCACTCAAACCACTCACTGCCACATGCATGCTAAACGCCGTGTACCACCGGACCCGGGTCGGCAAAGTCTTTTTTTCTTCTAGTCTAGGCTAACTTCGTCTTCTAGATCCTCCCCCTACCCTACCCTTAGACTAGATATCTGTATGTGCTACATTGCCATATGCAAACCTTTTCTCGTTTCTTCCCGACGCCTCACATGCATACATGCAGCTGGCTCTATCTAGGTTAGCTAGGTTAGGTTATGAAACTGAATATCTAAAATATAACTAAAACCCTTCCGAAAATGTAAAACGTGACCCCATCTATCTACTTACTTTCCCCAGAACAAACAACATACATAAAAAGCAAGCAGCATCTTCGCTACCTACCTACGTACCTTCCTTACCAAACCTAACCTAATCCATGATTCCTAACACCCTCGCGCCATCCATCTATCGCTAAGTCCAACCTAACCAGGGTTTTGTGGCTGACGGGCGGGGAGGGGAGGGGAGGGAAAACGGCCTCCGGTATGGTCCGGGGATTAAAAACACAGCGCAGAACCTTTAGACTAACCCAGCTTCCGGACCCCATCGGCGGATACCTATCTAGACCAACGTGACAAAAAAGACAGTTGACTGATTTGGCGCCACGGTTATACATACACTAGGTAGGTAAGCACTACTTAAACGACGTCAGCCTAACCTAGGACAGATATTATTAAAATCAAAAGTTGTATCTTCAAAGACGTGGCTGGGATTTGGCGCCACGGTTATACCTACGTAAGCACTAGATAAAATACTTATACTCAACAAGCTTGAGCCTTGGAAGCAACGTAAATGAACATATGATCACACCGATTCCAAGTCATTTGACCTGATTTCCTCATACGGCTGTGCGCCTTGAAGCGATCGTCTCATCCGTCTTCTTTTAACATTGCCTCTCATTCTCGGAATATTCTCCAAGGTATCTCATCCCTCCCTTCCTATCTTGACTAGGTCACATACTTCACTTCCCCAACGCCTTCGCCTCCACCTTGACAATATCAGGAATCTCCTCCTCCAGGCTCCTTCCCTCGGGCTTCCAACCGAAATACTTCCTCGCGCGCTGCGCAACACCCTTGGAATTGGCGCCGTAGCTCTTATAATCGCCCTCGACCGTCTTCGCCTCGTTAATGTACCCCAGCTCCTTGGCCGCTTTGGCGACGAGCTCCGCGTCCCGGCGCCAGGCGTGCGGCGTGCCGTTCTCGAGGAAGAAGTAGCCGTGCGGGCCGAAGATCTCCGTGTTCTTGCTCTTGTCCGCGTCCAGCGCCGCGTCGACCGCGAGGACGAAGAAGCGGCCGAGGTCGTGCACGTGCACGGCGTCCCACTCGGGCGACCCTTCACCCTTCATCACGGGCGCCGCGCCCTGCTCCAGCGTCTGGCGCGCCATGCCGTAGATCTGGATGCTCCGCTGGTTGACCGGCCCGCGCCCGGGGCCGTAGATGGTCGGCGGGCACACGATCAGCGTGCGCACGCCGCCGGCCTGGTTCGCGCCCAGCACGATCTCCTCGCACACGCGGTGGTGCGCGCTCTGCGGGAACGTGAGGATCCTGTTGATGTCGTCGATGTCGTGGCTGTGAGAATGAATTAGCTGTAGTCTTGTCATTTTGAGTTTGAGTAGACCAAGATAGACTCACTATTTCTGCTCCGGCAGCGGCGACTGGCCATATCTGTCATGCGTCCAATCATACCACTGTAGGATGCTCGTCCCAGAGACGTGGATCCAATAGCCCGGTTTCTCATCCGTGTGTCCGGAAGAGAGGCCCTTGGCGATGGCCCTGGCAGCTGGCAGGTTATCCGACGAGTCGGCCGTGTCTACGTCACAACATTAGCAAGGAGAAAAGAAAAGACGGATGACATGGCATGGCATGAAAGAAGGTGAAAACTCACGAACGACGATATCCGCCTCAGCAGCAGCCTTCTCGATGACGGCCGAGTCGTCGAGCGTGCCGAAGACGATCTTGGCCTCGGGGTACTGCTCCCGCACCGCCTTGGCCTTCTCCTCGTCGCGGATCAGCAGCGTGAACTCGAAATCCGGGTGCGCCTTGCTGATCGAGTAGAGCGCCTCGCCGCCGATGTAGCCTATTTATTTTTCACATCATTAGCCTGCCGTGTATGTGGTATTGTAGGTATGTACAGCTAGCTCCATTCAATTGTCCGGGGTCTTGGGATGAGAAGCAGCGGGGGAGTCAAACTAACCTGTGGCGCCAGTCCTGTAACGAAAACAAATTGTCAGTGTACAACTCTTCTGGCGATAGATGCATGCATATCGCTTCTAGCCTTCTGGGTAAAGTTGAACTTACAAAAAGATCTTGGTAGGCATCTTGCAAATCTCAAGGATCAAACTCAGTCAAAGTTACTTATGCTGTTTTCTCAATGTTCAGTCTGTGTCTGGGACTTATCCGTTTCCGTTCTTTCTCATTGATCTTAATGTTGATGTTGATGATGTTTGTGAAGTCAAGAAAATGCAAGGCGAAAAAGTGATTGATTATATTCTCGTCAGCAGTTGTACAACATACAAAGGTGGTATTCTTCTGCCTGTTGTTGCTGCTGTTGATGCCATTCTCGAGATGGTGATATCATCAGCATAAAAGAACCCCGCCTGACTAATCGTGTTACCTTGCCGTACTCTAGGTTAACGCCGAATCATCCCGTCCCCTCATAATCATCCCCGTCCACTCATATTTCGCCCTGGTCCCGCAGTTTCTTTTGCAATTGGTAATAGTCGCACTGAAAGTCTTCCCGATCGGCCCCATGTCTCCATGGAAAAATCAAAATGCAACTGCGATTCGCGATCGATTAGGTAAGATTAGCACTCTTCCCTCTTCCTCACATTCCCCGACGCGCCATGAATGCGTCCCCAGGCCCTCACTTTCCGATCCATATCCCCCCTCACAAACACCATGACGACGCCCATCAGGCACACGAGCACCCAGTCCACGAGACCGCGGAAGAAACCCCCTCTCACGCTGCCGCCGAGCACGCTCCGCTTGACCAGCGCCGTTAAGGCGTCCGTGGTGATGAGCTCCTGACCCTGTTCGAGCGCGGCTATGCTCTTCTCCGCGATCCGCTCCGGCGTCTGCGGCGCGTCCGCCTCCTCCAGCTTCTTGGTCACGTCCGGCTTGACCGTGTTCTCCCACGCGTAGCTGTCCGTCAGGATGGCCGCGGGGAAGACGGTATGCACGCGCACGCGGGGCTCGTCCGGGTGCGCGGCCGCGTACAGGTTCATCTCCTGCGACAGGCTGTCCGAGAGCGCCCGCAGCGCCGCCTTGGTCGGGCTGTACGGCGCGTAGCCCGCGAACGAGAAGAAGGCCAGGAACGAGGCCGTGAAGATCAGGTGTCTTGCCGGGGGCTTTTGCTCATCACTAGGCTCAACATCTACTGCCTTCTTCTCCTTCTTCTTCTTCTTGAGCCATCTTCGCAGTATCGCGTGAGCCATGTACAAGCTCGAGAAGTAATTGACCTGCATCAGCCTCTCAAACTCCTCCACCGGCGTGTCTACGAAGAGCTTCGGGTGCGTGTCGCCGGCACAGCACCACACGACGTCTGGCGGGTTTCCCGCGTTCCATGCCGTCACCTCGTCCACCACGCGCACCGATTCCGAAGCGGTGGACAAGTCGGCGCTGATCTGGTGAAACCGCTGCGTTGTCGCATCTCTTGCTTTTAACTAAACATAAGTAGGTTAAGTATGTAAGCTTGGGTGAATGAAACGAAATTTATCTATCAGTGAGGACAGGACAGCAGTAGGGGAGAAGAAAAAATAGAAAAGAAAAGAAGAATAAACTTACCCGTATACTCTCAACCCCTCTGAGCAGTCTGTCTCGATCCCGAGCCACGATGACGACGTTGGCGCCCTTGGCTGCGAGTTGGCAGGCGGCCGCGAGGCCTGTCCCGCGAGATCCACCCGTTATGAGAACAGTCTAGATAATAATAACAAAAAGGGGGGTTTCCCCCCAACCTCCTCTTCAAATGTTAGTCTAAATAAATGAATAAGTCGAAGGAGCCAGCCTTCTCTTTTTTATCTTTTCTGTCTTGGCGGAAAATTGGCCAATGACGAGATGTGTGAAAACTTACGCGACCATCGACGGGGAACTCATTCTTTCCGAGGACATTGCCCATGTTCTTTCTGTTCTTGCCCTCGATTTATCCTAACCTGGAGGCTGGCCACTTTCCTCACGTGAGTGCGAGAGTGTCGTACAGGGTCGCTCGCCAAGAAGAGGATTACTCGAGACTGTGAGCGAGAAAGTAGTAGTGGGGAGAAAGGAAGGGTAGGTATAAAGTACTATTCACCGCTTCGAAGCAGACAGGTACTACTTTGTAAGGGCGGGATGGCAATTGAGGATAGAGTTCCCGATCAACATGCTGCTGTACTCCTGGAGGTATGTAGGTCGATTGTTTCGACTACTACCGAATGCAATCTAGTCTGGTCTGTGTTGCACCAACTTAGGTTACTCGCTAGTTCAAGTCAGGTCTTCCTTCCTCAAGTTTCCTGGCCGGCATCTTTATATCAGGTTCAGTTAGCACTGTTCCACCACCTTTTCTGAAGTTATGTCGAACCAACGAAGCGCCAGCGCCAACCTAACCGAGGTGATACCTCTGTATCTCCCCTATTGGCAGGGCAGACATGCCGTGTCCCCCCACATCCACATCCACATCACCGCAATCATTATCGTGAGGTGAAACTGTGAAAAGGCACAGCAAGCATATCCCGCTTGGCACGATCCGCACCTAGGTCTAAAATGCGCATAGCTGGGAAACGAAGGAAGCGAACAGTAAAGTAAAAAAGAGAAGGACCGTACTGCTGCCCGGAATTGGATAAGTGAATGGATGAACCTCGTGCTAAATAGTGATCCGGCATTTCTTTCTGACCTAACTAAGGTTAACCTCTGCCGTGCTGGTAGATAGGTGCCGACTTGCTGGTCGTCCCGTACCGTACCGTCGTCCATCATATCGCGCATTCTCAATTCTTTCCCTATTATCTTAAAACCTTCGTTTGGTCAGGTTGGTGATTTTTATGCGTTGTTTGTAGATACTCGACAGTACTCAGGTAGTACCCTAGTTTTCGTTTTTGGAATACGAGTGGACTGGATTTTTTCTTCATTTCGTTTCGATTCTGTAAATCAATAGACCGACCTGAGATAGCTGTGGGAACGAACGAAGGAAACGAGACAAACGAAACAAAACCCACCGGACATCGGCATCAAACGGGAGCGGGAACGGAAGCGGGGAACGGGAACGGGAACGGGAGGAAGCGTGATGCTTCACTGTGGTCGCTCTTGACCTCTTGACCATGAGCGACCACACCAGCATTGGAACCCGGCAAAATGATGGTGCTGCAGCCCCGTTATCTCCCGCCATCGAGGCGTACATGCGGAACCACAACGGAGACGCGAGCACCATCATCGGCGCCCTGGTCGCCGTCCTCGCTGTCATCACCGTCGCCCTGCGCTTCTACTCCCGGCACCTGACCAAGACGGGGTGCAGATGGGACGATTGGACCATCCTCGTGGCGCTGGCTGCCGTCATCATCACCGACGCGTTGGTGTTAGCATGTGTGTATTTTCCCACCCCCCAACTTTTCTCCCGTGCCAAAACCATATGACATCCTTCATCTGCCGGGGGTCATTCATTAACACCCTTCTCTTTTCCTCTTCCGCCACAAATACAGCCACGGAAGCAGACCCGACCGGCCCCGCGGCGGCATCCAACATTGACCCGTCGCACGTCTTCACCGCCGCCGACGTCTACTTCACCAAGCTCAACTACGCCGCCACCGTGCTGTACTTCCTCATCGCCGCCACCACGAAGCTGTCCATCCTGCTGCTGTACCGCCGCCTCTTCTGGGTCGACGACACGCTTCGGCACCAGGTCGCCTGCCTCGTCGCCGCCGTCGTCCTGTTCTGGATCGGCACCACCGTCGCCGACCTGCTCAGCTGCATCCCGCTCGACTGGACCTGGCGCAACAGCCACCAGGACCCGCGGTACTGCTTCGACTACAACATCTTCTGGCTCGCCACCGGCGCCGTCGAGGCCGTCATCGATATCCTCATCATCCTCGTCCCCATCCGCATCGTGCTCAGCCTGGGCCTCGACAGGGGCAAGAAGCTTGCCGTCATAGCAGTCTTCACATTCGGAGCCTTGTAAGTTTTGTATCTCTCCCCACGGGTCGTGCGTGACCGGGAAGCGAGAGGATACCGATGTGAGACCGTTTGTCCTGATCCAAAGTATTGTCAATATAGTGTCATCGTTTCAGGCATCGTCAAGGTCGTGTTGAGCTACTCCCACAACAACCGCAACCCCAACTTCGGCAACACCGAGGTCTGGACGACAGTCCATTGTGGCACCGGTATCATATGCGCCTGCCTGCCCGTGTGCTGGCCCGTCTTCGTCCTCCTGTTCCGGAGGGGCGCCTCGACCATGCGCACGGCCAAGTACAGCATGAGGGGCTGGTCGGTGCACAGGACGGCCTCGGAGAGGAACTCGGCCCAGATAGCGCCGCCTCATCTTATCCCGGCGGTGTCGGCGGAGCACCCTTCGGAACAGTACGCCCTAGGAGAATATGCTACAAAGGCGTACGCTCCACGAGAATATGCTCAGGCAGCATATATCCCAGAAGCATATGCCCATGCAGCACACATCCCACAGGAACATGCCTCAACAGCATACGTCCAGCAAGGATATGCTCAGACAGCATACATCCCCCAGGAACATGTTATGACAGCATATGCAGATGCCCAGCAAGTATATATCCCGGCAGAGCACGACCCAAGAGACTACGCTCACGAAGGGTACGAGATGCCAATGTACCACGTCGTAGAGGACGGGAGGTCAATAGCCAGATAGCCGTCTTATTTACCTTATCAACATGCGGTGCGAAGTCCCGTGAAAATCGCTCCGTGCATGCTGGCTATCAGCAGCTCCTGTGGTGCTTGTAGGCAGTTGTCTCGAGGAACCCAATCCGGCTAGCCGTGGGTTTTAGTCCACCAAGGCATGCATGAATGTTGTCCGAGGTAGGTCCGTATGGGGTCACCGATGATCCTCTTCTGCCATCATAAGCTCTGAGACTTATCCCGACCTTGAGATATAGGTGGCGGGGTCATGGTTCGCGAATCGCCCAGGCACTGTGAGAGGCCTGTCATAATATTCAAACACGAGAAATCTATCCGTTCACTCACTTGTTTAACGGCGATAAGCGTGAGTTTACGGAGGATAGCGAGGGTTCGGACTTGCTCAACGCAACGGCTCGAACTGGGTATATGCTGGCCTGACGCCACCCCACCCACCCCCCTGTTCGAGCGCCAGGAGGGACATGGCCATATAAGTACCCAGTGATAGCAGGTCAATCTATCGCAAGACGAATCGATTCTGCGTCAGTCATCGGCGGTGAGGCGGGGGTGGGGCAATACGGACGGTGCAAAGCGGGAAAACAGCAGGGACAGAAGCCACGCCCTACAATTATCCTGTATGTCTGGCTCAACTGTACCAAATTCCAATATCTTCTCACAAAGCCTTAGAATGCTATAAATAACCTGTCAATTACGTAGGGCCCTTTGTTCTGGCGTGGGGAAGAGACAGGGTCCTGGCCTTTTCCCGTCGCTCTCGGAGATCCGGGCGGGGAAACACGGGAGACAAGGGTTGAAACACACAATGCCGGCATCTCGCGCCTATCTGCAGGCGGCCTACACCTTGCATAGGCCACTATCGCGAGTGCATCGGCATCGGCTTCGACTCTGCGTTATGTGCGACGGCGAGCGTTCAATATCTAGGCTTGTCTTTCAGAACTGATACATCTAGACAGCCGTGGCCATCTACGTAGCTCAGCTTGATAGAGACTCAAGCCGGAGTAGACTGCTGTCGTTATTTCCGCTGCAGCTTTCAACAGGCTCGGACACGGTGCTGTGCCGTGTCGAAGCAGCGAGAAGTGACTTATGTCGCGCTTACTAGCCATTGATCCGATGCTGTCTACCGGTTTAAACTTGAGCACATCCGGTAGCTATCACGCTGTACGACCTTGACTGATTATCCGAAAAAGCGAAACGTGCAGGCAAACTGGCTTGCGCTCTCGATACCTCCGATTCAAGAGGGCTGAGCAATGTAAGCTCCAAGTGCCCCCCGTCTTGGAAGACCAGTTGACAACTTGCCAAAGAGTACGGAGTACTGGGATCAAGACTGCTGATCTTCACACGAGGAGGTCCAATTGCAGTGTAAGCTCCTGATTCGCATAATGAGGCAACTCAGACGGACGGCAAAAAGGCTCGTGGTACTAGGGAAATTAGATTCGCTCGCCTGTACAAAACGCGAGAAGCAACAGACTGATTACTATACCCATTTGTAAAATTGTAACTTATGCTAAACTGCTTACGCAGCCTATTGTAGGTTGACCGTCGGGTGATCTTTGCGCTCCAAAAGTGTCATGTATGTGGCAATGGGGCATTGGGGTCAATGTTGATGCCCTTCTGTAAAAGCGTTGCCGCGATGTGACACTTGCTCCAATACTTGCTCAATTTGTCGTAGAAGAGGCAGGTGGCCATGCTGAAGATGGCTTCAACTTGTCCGGTGGAAACCCGGATCAACGTAGTGGGAATGCCGTATCCAAGTGGCGCTTCGAAAAATAACCCGTTGCTGCTTTACAGATTTAGCCGTACCACGCAGTGTACATACCCTGAGTTTCACTCAGGCACGACAAGGATGAGGGGTAGAAGCAACCCCGTGAGCCCCGAATCCCTTAAAGTAAAGTTAAGCTAATTATAGTGAAAGCGTCAGTGTAGAATACTGTAGTAAATATTCCCCAGTCATGATATACCAGGCACCACAGTCAAGTGTCATGGAGCAAGTGGTATATCTCAGTTGGACGTGACCAGACCCTCCCTAGGTTAATTACCTATAATCAGCTTCACCAGGCATATGTTTCGAAAGTCCTGTTCCGTTCTGCTGTAACCCACCGGACTTGCATGGGGATTAAGGTGAGTGCATCTTGCCCACAATTACGTGAGGTTGTGTTACTGCGTAGGTTAGAGAGGTGAAGAGTGAGCTGTAGAACAGGAGCAATAAGGCTGCATGACATCGGCTTGAAGCTCGGTTTGAGGCCAGTGGAGAAGGGGGAGCCGTGCCTGCCGTGTTATAGGCTCATGGCCAAGCTTGAGCCCTCGTCCACGATCGAAAAGGAACTCTTCTTGGTTGTTAGTAAGAGTCCGAGGAACGTACTGGTTTCGGACAGGAGAGGATTCCTTCGCATCATCCCCCGTGGCGTCTGACTCCGAATTGATGCATCCAACTGCAGTGTACCTGTTTCTGTACGAGCGATGCCTTGATAGAAGATATCTATTTTGGCATGTTCCGAGCTCGATAAGCAGATAGATAGTGCAGCGACACTTGGGGTAGGGTAAGGTGTAACTTCCAACTGATGATGCCCTGCTGTACACAGTACTGTGCTATTTTGAACCAAGCACAGTCGAACAGGCGATCGGAAGAAATCGGGTCTTGCATAAGTGGGTATCCTTGGACTGTCAGGGGTTTCGCTCGCGTGTTTGTTCCCTTGGCCGACTTGGAGGGCTGGAGCTCCAGGATGCAGCGCCGAGACTCTAGCACTAACAGCCCCATATTCTCCGCTGTGGGCTATCGCCCTATTTTCTACTTATGGGTCAGGCCATTTGGGCGCAAATTCTGGAACCCTTCCTCTCTTGACGCTAGATTCAAGCCTAGGATTCAGTCTAACGGCGCTCTACTTCATTCTGGAACAAAAAGCACAAAGCTCGTATGGCCTGAGTTGGGCCATTTTTTGATTGAGATTACAGTCGGTCGGCCCGGTTGTGTCATTGTTAGAGTAAAGTCGGACAGACACCGGTGCAGCGCCTTTTGTTCGCTCGGCAAAGTATCCGTGTACATATACCCGTACTCAGTTCTCCTTATGTGATGTATTGTGGTGCGGTGTACGACATGAAGCGGATTTTTGTGCGAACCGGTAGCAGGATATGTGTGGCCAGGCAGACCGAAATCGAGAGGAAATTCGAAGAGATTGAAGAAGGGGAAAAGTTGCTGAGATCCACGACGTCACTGGCCTAGATACTACTACTGGAGATAGGCTGAAACGTTAGTAGGACCCTCCTGCCTACATGTATCTATCGAAGAAGCAGCGGCACTGGCAATTTGTTGTTCGTCTGTCCTGTCTTGTTACGTAGATAGTGCTGTAAACCAACTTTGCTCGAACTTAGGCAGGCACACTGGAGTGAGCTGCTGCAGTAGTTTCCTTCGGAGTGGGCCGATCCACAGTTGTGGATTCCGTTGGGCACAAGTTGTCTCTCCGGCTTCCTTTTGTCATTTGAAGCTTGAAATAAAAAATGTTCGATGTTTCTGTACAGCAATACACCCCGTTTCACTGTAAAGAGAGAGCAATTTTGTTGTCAACCTACTCCCTGCCTCCTGTAATGGCTGTTGAGTACCTTAAAGATTCATTTGTCTCAACTTACTACACTTTGTACGCCATATCGGTGTTTGTTCTTTTTCCTGCCCGATGATCCCTTTCAGGCCAAGTACTGCTGTACCTACCTAGGTACTCTTTCCAACGGACCACGGACATCGGACCGTGACTGTCATGTAGACTACATAATACATACCGGCCTGCATGTGTCCAACTTGCCTGCAACTTGCTGCAAGGTCTTTACTGCAAGGTTGCTGGCCTATGGCAATTTCCCTCGTCCAATAATATTCCAGTCTATGTACAGTTTTGGAAAGTTGAGGGGCGGTCAAGGACGAGACAGGAAAGCAAAAGAACGTACAGCTATACATCTGTAGAAGTGATGCAAGTATTTCTATAAGCCAATATTACGAGGTAGAGGGCACCTATTCCACACAATTATGATCCTTGGTTTCTTTCACAGAGACGGGTCGAGTATACTACTGTGGCTATTTACTTTCTAATAGTTCTATTGTTTGAATATCTTTGTTATTGCTTGTATATATGTCCAGCAAGTATTCCATTTCCTGCAAGGAACACGGGTACCTGGCCCGTGGGCGACGGTGTACAGCTGTACAGCCACTAGTAGTCTAGTGACCGCTAACTTCTCCGTTGTGAGTTACAAAGGTGAATGACAGTCATCTTTTATTATTATTAGTTCCCGGCGCCGGTAACCGGCCCCAACGAAGTTTCCTTCCATCAGTCATCAGTTGTCACTTTATTAGTCTGGAGATCCCTCAGTTCTTCGAGGACAAAAGAGGTCTGTAGGTACTTACCTACGCCGGACATATCTCGATCTTGGGCATCAACTAGCATTAGACGAAGAAGAAATCCCGGAGATTGCCAGTAACCAGGCATATCTCAAGGCCTCATCATTTGACTATTCTTGACTTTTTTCTCCAAAAATTTCCACTGTCTCCGTGACCCCAATTTCCCCATTTTTGTCCACTTCTGTTGCCCTTCTGGGAAGCGTTCGGGGCGTTAGTCTCCTGGAATTTTCGGGACAGACCCCTGTTACTCAACTTGCACTGCTTTTGCTATGCCATAGCTATCATAAACGACGGATCTCGCGTGCAGAAAGAACTTAAACACGGGGAACATTAGAGTTTATGATGGGTACCTTTTCGGGTTTCTCTCCATAATACCTCTCTAATACGTACGTACCCTGTTTGCTTATCACCTAACGATGGGTATTGCCTGTCACCTGGCTTGATCACCTGGCTTCATCCCATCATTCCCTGGCTTCGTCCAAACATCCCGGGTCCCATTAGCCAAAGTACCTTTCTGGCACAGCCTAAAGGGTTTTTTCCCCAATATCCCTATTTTCAGTGCTCTCTCTAGGGTCGCATTCGCAGTACCCGCCACTTATACGCAGGTGTGTATTGGTGCTCCGTCCTGTGTTTTGAACCTTTCTGAAACCCCGACGAAACCTAGGATTGGTGTTACCAGAGCAGGTTATCGTTCCCCCTGTTGAAGGATCTGAGGACTCAGGGAGATGGCGAAACTCGGTGGTCTCACGTCTAGGACGTCGACGGCCAGGGTCAGCAGAGCATCAGCTCGTGGTACAGCTGGTTTATTATTAAAGAGCCGGCCAGGTCTTTTCATTACTCACACTCATCGTGCGCTCGCCAAAGCTCGCTCTCATCGCCTGTCGTCAGGTCACATTGCACACTGCCACTGCTACCACCGCAATAGCTGTCGTTTTTCCGACCCCTGTCCCTCTCGTTCCGGTCCTTTCTCTAGTATCACTCTGGATAGTGATCCTATCCCAAAACGGAAGCCCTCAGCAGCACCACCGACCTTCGCCCCTACGGCGACTCCATTGACTCCATTCACTCCATTCACCCCATTGACGTTCCCTGCCCTGTACTCTGCATCCCCTGCACTCCCTGCATTGCCTGCAGCTACCGGCAATACCAGCGCTAGTAGTGGTTCTAGCCCACGCCAGGCAAACTGTGCTCTGCTTCGACACGCCCCCAAGCGGCCAATGACTTATAACATGTATAATACATACAGTACTGCCAATTCCGATATATCAACGCCTCGCTCTGCTTCGCCCTCGTCCATCTTTTCCGCACGTTCTTCTCACACTTCACGCTCAACAAGTCAACGCCTGTCCCTGTCATTCCAGCGGAGGCAGTTTGCATTCAACCCCATGTCCACTGTTGACGTCGCCGCTATCGAGCAACGTATGAAGATGGCTTCCCTGGACGGACTGCGAGGATATGCCCAAGACCACTATGGCGAGGTCAAGCAGCAGCGGACGACGGACTACGTGCCGCAGTCGGACGCCGCCGGCTACCAGGTACTGAGAGAGCCTCTGTGGAACAAGGGTATGTTATGCCTTCCCAGTCCTATCCTTGCTGTCCCATGTTATACGGTGCATGTTGCTGACCCTTTCTGTCCCTGAAGGTCTCTCGTTCACTCCCGAGGAGCGCGTGTCCAAGAACCTCACCGGGTTAATACCACACGCCATGGAGGATGTCGCCACACAGGTGGAGAGGTGCATGAAGATGATCCGCTCGAGGCCGACTCCGATCGACAAGTACCTCTATCTCTCGTCCATCAAGAACCAGAACCTCGACCTGTTCTACCGCGTGCTCATCGACAATGTGCGCGAGCTGATGCCATTGGTGTACACGCCCACCATTGGCGATGTCTGCCTGCAGTACTCGTCGCTTTATACCCGCCCGGAGGCTTTGTACATATCCATTAAGCAGCGAAAGTCCATCAGAACAATCCTGCGGAACTGGCCCCATCCCAACCCGGAGATTTGCGTCGTGACGGACGGATCTCGCATCTTGGGCTTGGGTGATTTGGGCGTCAACGGTGTGGGCATCTCTGTGAGTATTCGCCCCTTCCTCATTACCTCTTAAACCTATCTACTACCTTTGTTCGAGTGGGAAGGAGTTGCAGCTAATGAGACCCCCCACCATTAGATCGGCAAGCTCGCTCTCTACACTGGAGCAGCTGGTATCCACCCTGAAAAGACACTGCCCATCGTCTTGGATGCTGGCACTTCCAATGAAGACAACCTCAAGGACCCGCTCTACCTGGGTCTGCGGGCCAAGCGGCCACCTCCTGCGGTGATGCAGGAGTTTGTCGATGAGTTCATGGAGGCCGTGAAGGACGTCTACCCCGAAATGCTGGTCCAGTTTGAGGACTTTGAGACGGAAAAGGCCTTCAACTACCTCGCCCGGTACCGGAATGACTACAAGTGCTTCAACGACGACATCCAGGGAACTGGCGCCGTCGTCCTTGCTGGGTAAGCTGTGCTCTACCATCTTCTCCATAAGGCCATGGACGATCACTAACACGATGCGCTTACAGTTACATCGGTGCTGTCAACCTCTCTGGTGTGCCTCTCGAGGATCAGCGCCTCGTCTTTATGGGCGCCGGCTCCGCCGGCGTGGGTGTCGCCAAGCAGATGGTGGAGTACTACACCCGCCGTGGCTTGTCGGAACAGGCGGCCAAGGACAAGTTCTGGCTTGTCGATACCAAGGGTCTCGTTACCTGGGACCGAGGTGACAAGCTCCCGGAGCACAAGAAGTATTTCGCCCGTTCCGACAACGAGGGCCACCAGTTCCGCACGTTAGAAGAAGTCATCGAATACGTGAGGCCATCGGCTCTCGTCGGACTGACGGCCACATTCGGCGTCTTCACCGAATCCGTCGTCCGTGCTCTCAAGGCATCCGTCGACTCCGGTGGCTCAGGCCGCCGTCCTATCCTGTTCCCCCTCAGCAACCCGCTCACGAAGGCCGAGTGTACTTTCGAGCAAGCCGTCCAGTGGACCGACGGCACCGTCATCTTCGCTTCCGGCTCCCCCTTCTCGCCCTTTGCCGTCAAGTCGGGCGACCACGCGGTGACCTACTGGCCTAACCAGGGCAACAACGTCTACGTCTTCCCCGGTCTCGGTCTGGGCGCCATCCTCGCCAAGGCGACCAAGGTGACGGACGAGATGGTGTACACCTCGGCGGCTTCGCTCTCCGAATGCCTCAACGCTGACGAGGTTCAGAAGGGCCTGATCTACCCTCACATCGAGCGGGTGCGCGATGCCAGCGTCGTCGTCGCCCGGGAGGTGATGAAGGCTGCTCGTCGCGAGGGCGTCAGCGCCCTGCCAGAGGAGCAGTGGATAGAGTGGGAAGAATGGGGCGATGTCGCTCTGACCAAGTACATCAAGGACAGGATATACGATCCTCTCAAGTAAGCTCTTGTCCGTCTCATGGCATGTGCTGCGAAATCTTTCATTGCGTTGCATTTGATTTGGGACAAAGCGGGCTTGACTTGATTTGATTGAACCTAGTGTTCTGCTTTTTTCACCCTAGATAATGGCTTTTTATGGCGTGGCGTTCTCAACACTCGGATTAATAGACTTCTCTGATGATTTCCTGCTTCTTTTGAAATGCGAATCGCTCGCTCCCTTTTTTTGTTGTTTTTTGATTCATGATGATTGACTTTTTTATACCCCGAATAAGGCCACCGGCGGATGAGGACATCTCTGATGTACCACAACGAGAAGTGGACAACAGCAGCAACGACAGGAGCGTTGCCATAGCAGCTCAAGCTTGAAATTTTTTCTATATCAAGCTTTACGATATAAAAACTTTACATGAAGGATAAACCAGACTTGGAGAGCGGCCTACTACGGGCAGAAGCTGAGGCAAAGGGAAGGGACAGGTTGACTTATCAAGCAAACAAGATGAGATGAGGAGAGTGGTAGGCGAAAAAACTTACATGAGAGGATAACCAGACTTGGACAGCGGCCTAAGATTACTACGAGCAGAAGCTGAGGCAAAGGGAAAGGGGAAGGGAAAGGGGTTATATTATACTTACATAGACGGACGGACGACTTGGCTATATGGATCAGGCGGTGCACATATGCCCAAAATACTACATTCCTTTGACCTTCTTTTAAAAAAAAAATTTGCACAAAGTCCCTTTTTCTTGTTGCTCGCATCAGAGACTATTTTCTTCTCTGTGTAAGATAGAGTATTGCATCCCGGACCCCAATAATAAGTACCAAACCCCAACATCCCGAAGTCGGCTTCCCCATACTGTATACATATCTCTTGCCTAAACCGTCGTGTGCGAGCACGGTTCGGCCAATGAGAGAGTGTTTAGACTAGTCTTGGCTGTTCTGTTGTGTCCTGTTCTGTTTATATTATCTAGATATATCTTGATGTAGCAATGCCTGGTTGGTTGGATGGTCGATCGTTATTGTAACGAAGCGAAAGGGATGTATGTATGTATGTATGTATGTACTTGACTTTGCGTGCGTATGTTGTCGGGATATACTCTTTTTGCTCTCCTTTCTTTTTTCTTGTTTTTTATGCCGAGACAAGGCTGGATGAGTTTGATGCTCTTTTCTGTGCTTTTATGTGAGGATAGGGCCAGAAGAGGGTTAGAAGAGGATGAAGAGGATGAAGATGGAAAATTAACTGATGCGTTTAATGCCCTGTTCTATTGTTTTTTTTTTTTGTTTTTTTTTATCCTGCACACTTTTGTTTTTTCCTTCCCTGCTTCTTGTGTGTGTGTGTGTGTGAGGGAGGGGAAAGAGGGAAAGAGAAGAGGGGGAGAGTATAAGGGATGAGATGTGATTGAGTGAGTGAGTAAGTGAGCAAGTGAGGTGAGTGAATACTTACCGACTGACTGACTCACTCACGAACAAAACATTGACTTGTACATACCCGGTTTTTGACTGGAACATACATGACCATGTCCAGGTCAGCGGGAATAGCTACCTAGGTTAGGTGAACCTCTTAAGGGAGATAAAATATGGCCCTGCCCTCTTGTTGTTTTATTGTTTTAAACAACCTTGTCGAGCTGCCTAACAGAAGAGAGAGAATACATAAAGGGTTGTATATCTCGCAGAGTATGTATAAAGAATGAGCTCGTAAGGTTAAGGTTAGGTTAGATCGCACTTGACCTTCGCGTAACTTAAAGATTAAATGAATAAAACGTATAGACCGGAATCCGGGAGAGCAACATCTTATAAAAAGTTCAAAATCGCTAACTACGCGTATAACTAAGTACATAGGTTGAGTTCAGTGAGGTCTTACAAGTCAATCTTCCCCCAGACCGCCAGGGCGTTGTTTGATTTAATCATGGCTTGAATTTAATCCTGACTTTTGAAATACATGCAATATTCTGGCACTCAGCACTGATAGTAAGTATATCTAATCTAAACTTGCTCGGTAATTATACATCTCCACCATTTCCTTTATCTTTTGTGCCTTCTATCTAGAATACATGGGTTAGTACCACGACCCCTCCCCCCTTACTGCCCCAACACAATCTTCAACACCTTCGTCGCCTGTTCATTCGCCGTGAACAAGATCCCACCCGCCATGACCGTCCTGCCGAGCCTCATGACCGTACCTCTCCAGAACCCCCTCACGCCATCCTCTCTCAAGATGGCGCGGACCGCGTCCATGGTCCGCGTGCGTCTGGCCTGTTGCGCCTGCGTCTTGACCGTGTCGAAAGGCTGCGTGGCGAGCGTGGTGAGCGTTCCCGCGAGCGCGCCATTGGCAAAGCTCATCACCGCGCCATCGACATCGAGGACATCCGAGTTAATAATCATCCCGCTCGCCCTCTCCCAGTCCTTGAGGGCGGCGTACGAGCCGAGCCGGAAACCCGTCGTGCCGATCTGTTTCAGCGTCGTGGTCACGTAACCCGAGTACAGCGCGCGGCGGAGGCCCTGCTCGCGGTAGAGGAGCCGGACGCAGTGGAAAGGGGATCGGAACCGGCGCAGGGTCTTGGCGTCGTCGATGAGCGCCGTCTTGATACGTTCCGTGGGCGTGACGACGAGCGTCGAGGCGACGACCCCCGCGATCATCCCCGACATGATGGACTGTGCGGTCCCCAAGCGGTGTGTCTCCGGGTCTGCTTGGAACCAGGAGCGGATGATGTCGAACATGACGAAGCGGACGGCGTCTTTGCCTATTGAGCCCTGTTTTTTTTATAAATCGGTTGTGTGAGTATAACAACCAGTGCGTTCTTCCCCGATTTCCATTTCACCTTCATTTTCCTGTCTCAAAATAATATAGGGGTCCCCATCCTTTTATCAGAGAGAGAGGTGCAGAACATACCGCAATCATGGTAGAACACCCCTTGTAAAGCGCCCTCGGCCCTTCTTCCCGGGCCACCCTCGCGACGACGGCGAACGGGTTCCGCGTACCCTGGTGTCCGTACAGCTGCACGCGCGTCTTGGCGAACTCGAACGGGTACGTGCACGCGGCCTCGACGCCGCCCGCGATGCCGCCGGCCAGCAGCGACACGAGGGGAGAGGCCTTGTTGCCCTTTGCGTCTGCCGCTACCATTCTCTTTCTGTTTGTCTTTTGATGTAGGAAGGCAGCGCTGTTTCGTTTGTTTCGTTTCCCTGGAATGTGTTTCCGAGATAAAAAGGGTTCCCTTCCTTTTCTTTATTTTATATTGTTCCGTATTCTATAATGTTATAAAATATTGGCTGTATTGTTTATAGGCTTCCAGACAACCTTGGGAGATAAAGTCGAGATGAACAAAGCACGTGGCCTGGTACTTATGAAAGCGCAACAGAGGCAGAGGCACTTTTACTCAAACAGAGATGAGACGGTCGTCAATCCTAATAACAACAAACACCATCGCCGCTTTTGAAATGAATTATTCCTTCACATCATAAGTGAGGTTCAGAAGAAGGTTCCTGCTTGATCATCATACTCGAGGATGAATGTCCTATCGACGTAATGACTTATTCTATCCAGTAAGAGGAAATATGGGGTAAGATGTTCCCCGGAGAGGATAAGCGGGTCTTGGCCTCCTGCTGGACCGAGGTCTCGAAAGCCTCCTTTCTTTGAACTGGCACTGTGTTTCATCCCTCATGGTTAAGGTAATGAGTCTTATGCTGAAACTGACTTTGCGGTCTAAAGCTGTATATAGTCGTTATTTGGTAATCTTGCTTGCAATGTGCTAAGCAATGGGGTATCTATCTTCTATTTCATGTCTTCCGGCTTTCTCATGAGCCAATATCCATGATGCCTAAGCCGCATAACTCGTTCTAATACTCGAATGGTATGCTGTATCGTAATGTCTCAGGTCCCTCTAATCCAATGCGAATCAAGTTTGTAGGTTAATATATTCCTCTTGGTCATCTCTGCACGTTCCCGTCCAAACTAAAGCCGGGATCGAGCCTGAAGGGATTCGCTCTCATAAACGCGCTTATGTTGGCCTGCCAGCTGCACTCGTTCAGATACTCATGCACCTGCGGCAGCACGAGCCCGTCCTCGATCGCGCCGCCGACGTACTCGGGGACCTGGACGAGGTTGTACGGCTCGCTGCGGGCCTTCTCGAGCGAGTCGTCGATGAGGACCGTGTCCAGCTGGCTCCACGTCTGGCCCGAGGAGACGGCCGCCGCCATCCAGTGCGAGGCCGCGACGTCCGGGTCGCGCCAGAGGATGTCGAGGCGCTTGTAGCACTGCACGCGCCGCATGTAGTCGGCCTGGGTGAGGCCGAAGCTCTCGCGCCCGCGGATGGCGACGACCTTGGGCGCGTCCGCGGGCGAGATGATCTCGCGGCACATGGACCGCACGTTCTGCATCCGCGCCGACGACCACACCGCCACGGTGAAGGTGTTGATGCAGTACGAGAGGAACTGCCGCGCGTACGGCCGCGCCACGAACTTGGTCGGGTTCTTCCGGTCGCCGCGGAAGAGCAGCGTCCCGTTCAGGTCAATGATGACCAGGATGTTGCGCGGCTGCGGGAGCCGGACGGGCGGTTGCGATGCGAGCGCGAGGTACGCGGCCGTGGGGTCGGGAACGCCGCCGGATTCTGCAGACGGAGGGACGACGGGGTCGCGGACGGCTTTCTTGGCGGCCGGTCGTGCGGGGGACGGTGTCGCGGGCATGTTTAATCCCATGTCGTAGCCGATCGCCGTGGCTGGCATGCTGTTGTTGATTATGAACGGTCTGGGATGCTGCTGTCCTCTTCTTGTGTTAAGCCTTGGCTGTGTGGGCAGCGATGGACCAGCATCGACTCTGCTTTTTATACGATGAGAGGAGAAGAACCGGCGCAGGAACTTTCCGGTTGTCGCGCTCATGTTTCCATCTGCCTAGGACAATCCAGGAGGTGTTCCTACCGTGCACGACTCGAGGAGTGGTTCATGGCCAGTTTAAATGTTGGCCATGTTCTGGCGTCATGGAATGGACTTGAGGGCTTGCCTGGTTGCATTCTGGGCGACTATCGATAAGGAAGACCCCTACAATAATTCTGGCCTGGGAGTTACAACCCGCTATCCCAGTAATAGCTCCGAGTCCCAGACTACCTCAACTTAAGCAGCTACCTTTAACTAAATTAAACTTACAATATTGTTTCTGAACGTCGCATCTTACAATCCTTCCCCCACAATTAGAACCTCTCCCAAGAATGCCTCCGACAACTTCGCAAAAACGGAAACTGCCCTTCGGCGGGCTTCAGAGACGGGTCCGCGCAAGAAGAGAAGAGCCAGAGCCGGAAGAAGTAGAGGGATACAGCGATGATGATGATGATGAGTCCCAGATAGGGGCTAGTAACAGCGTAGATGGCGATTCGGACGAGGATATGAGCCATCTTTCGCTTCAGGTAAAGATTTGTTACCCTTTACCCCTCCAACCACCGCCTCCTGCGACAAGCATGCTCACTTTTTTTTCTCTGCGCCTTTACAGTCCGAATCTGAAGACGATGCCGAAGGCGACAGCGAGGACGAGGAGGAAGAAGAAAACGAAGACGATGAAGAAGAAGACGCCACAGATCTGATGGCCCAAGTATCCTTCGGCGCTCTCGCCAAAGCACAAGCATCCATGCCGAACTTGAAGAAGCAGAAGAAGAAGAAGGAAAAACAGAAGAAGAAAGGCGACACATCCAGAGACGACGAAAGTTCTGACGAAGAAGAAGCCGGCAAGAGCAAAAAAAAGGACAAGACCTGGAAAGAAGAGCACGAAGAAAGCAAATCCAGCTCCAAGACGGCCAAGCCGCCCAAGCGGTCGTCCAAGCACGCGCCCACGGAGATGTCCAGCAAGCGGATGGTGTCTCGCAAACGGGACGTCATCGCCGTGCCCACGGTCGCGTCGCGGGACCCTCGCTTCTCGTCCGCCTCTACTACTAATAACCCGACCGACGAAGCGCGGTTGCGCAAGGCGTATTCCTTCCTCGACGAATACCGCGACTCCGAGATCTCGGCCTTGAAAGCCGCGATCAAGAAGTGCAAGGACGCGCGCGAGAAGGAGGAGCTGGCGAGGCAGCTCAAGTCGATGGAGAGCAAGAAGGAGGCGCAGGCGCGCAAGGACGCCCAGAGGGAGCTGATCGAGAGGCACAGGAGGAGGGAGAAGGAGCTCGTGAGCCAGGGCGTCAAGAGCAGGCCCTTCTACCTCAAGAAGGCAGAGCAGAAGAAGCAGCTCCTGCTCGACCGCTTCGCCGGCATGAAGAAGAGGGACGTGCAGAAGACGATTGAGAGGCGGAGGAAGAAGTTGGCGGGCAAGGAGAAGAAGAATATGCCTTTTGCGAGGAGGGCGGCGGCGGAATAAAGAAAGAAAGGAATTGAAAGGCGGTGAAAATACACATTGTATTTTGATGAAGGGGCGAGCTACTTGAGATATGTTTAGAAGGCTCCCAGGAAGGCGAAGGGGGAGGTAGGAGGTAGGAAGTATGTACTGGCTGATGCGATAGCAAAACCCCTCGAGTTCACGGCCAGGGAAAGCGCACACAAAAGGTAGCAAGCGAAGAGCATGGTTACAAATGAAGCAGCTATACCGGTGCAGAGGTTGAGATTTGGCTGTACCGTTTTCGCCCTTTGCCATGCCCTATCAATAATACAAACTCTATAATACACACTTCCGAGCAGTAGTAGTAGGTACTAGCCTTGACTCTACTCCCCTAATCTGAATCTTCGTACAATACAATACAATACAATACAACACAATTACAAAAATCCTACCTCACAACAGGCAGATCCGTCTTGTCAAGCGCATCCTGGAACAGCTGTCGACACGGCACCCGACTCCCGAGCTTCGCGCAGAGGAGGAAGGCGCCGCTGAGCTTGCGGTGCAGGCTGTACGTCTCCTCGGGCGGCGGGCTCAGCCTCTCGCGGACCATGACGGGGATCAGGTCCCGGACGCGCTGGGTGATGGTCTGGTCGGCGAAATCGTAAACATCATCCTCATCCTCTCCCTCTTTATTACTGCCGACGAGCAGGAACGGCTCGGCGAGCACGAGGATCGAAGACACGTGCGCGTCCAGCATGCTCTTGCTCTCGTGGCCCGTCAGGTACCCCAAGTCCCGGGAGTATGCGACGATGGCCTCGCGATCCTGTCGCGAGGCCGCGGCGAGGAGGGAGAGGTACGTGGTGACGAAGGCGTCGGGGAAGGCGCGCGAGGCGCCGAAGTCGAGGAGCTCGAGTTTCTGGGTGGACGGGTTGTACAGGAAGTTGGTCCAGTTGGGGTCCGTCTGCATGAAGCGGAACTCGGCGATCTCGCGCAGGCAGAGGCGCAGGATCTGCGTCCCGATCCAGTCGCGCTGGGCCTGGCTAAGGTTGTGCGCGGACCGCGTCACGCCGACCCCCTCCATGTACTCCATCGTCAGGACGTGCTTCCCGGACGCGTGGGCGTAGATCTCGGGCACGGCGAAGACGTCAGAAGATGAGAGGAGCTCCTTGTACCTCTTGCCGCACTCGAGCTCGCGCACGTAGTCGCACTCCCACCCGAGCTCCGTCCGCGCGTTCTCGATCGTCTTGTCCAGGTACAGGCCCCGGGGCAGCATCTTGGACGCTGTGAGCAGCATGGAGATGTTGTCCAGGTCCGAGTTGATCGAGGCGGCGACGCCGGGGAACTGGATCTTGACGGCGACCTTTGCGCCCGTCGACTTGAGCGTCGCGCGGTGCACCTGCCCGATGGACGCGGCCGCTATCGGCCTGTCCTCGAACTCGCCGAACAGGTCGCGCCAGTCCGGGCCCAGGCTCTCGACGAGCACGCGGTCGCGCTGCCACGCCGGCATGTAGTCGGCGCTGTCCTGCACCCGCTGCAACACCTCCTGCAGCGGCGCCGGCAGCATCTTGGAGTCCTGGAAGCTCATCATCTGGCCGAGCTTCAGGGCCGCGCCGCGCATGCGCGAGAGGCGCGCCACGAGCCTCTCGACGTTGCCCGAGCTGAACATGACGGGGCCCGAGCCGCTGCCGCCGCCGAAACCCCGCATCACGCCCTCGCTCAGCGCGCCGCCGAGCATGCCGGCTGCGAGGCCGCCGTAGTTCCAGAGCCGGCTGAGGCGCGTGGCTGGGACTTTGGATTCGCGGAGCGTGTATGGTTTGGTGTTTGTCGTCGTCGTCGTCGTATCGGCGTCGGAAAGGATGTCTTTGACCGCCTGAACCTGCTCTTGCGTAGATTCTTGTTTGTGTTCGGTTAAAGACCCTTCTGATGTTTGAGTAGTAGATGTTTCCTGCTGGACTACTACTGCTTCCTTTGGCGCAGCAGGTGAAATCGCCGCCATCTCATCTCCAGATATAGCGGGTACGGGAGGCTGTTCCAGCCCTGCGCTCCCAGTGTCGACATCCGGGTCTAGTATGCTCTTCTCCGCCGGTTTGACAAGCTCAGTCGTTTGCGCCTTATCGTGGCCGAAGTCCTTAAACCAACTCGGCTTCGGAGGCGGCGACTTCGACTTCGGACGCAGCAGCTGTCCTAGCCCAGCGTCTTTTTCTCCCCCTCCCCTTCCCAAGAGCTGCGATCCGCGTCTCGTGTGAAACACCTGCGTGATGACATCAGGCGCGATCTCCCCCTGTGTGCTCTCCACCGCTTCTGCATCCTCGCCTCCTCGTTGATAGTCACCTGACGACTGCGCCCTCAGTTGCGCGAGGATGGCGTTCTGGTCTGGTCGGGGTACTTCATTATCAAGCACCTCATCATTTTTAATCCCGAGCGGTCTTACTACATCCGAGCTTCCCTCGGGATGTAACTGTATTTGTTGCTGTTGCTGTTCCACATTCGCTGCCGAGCCAGATCCCGAGCCAGAGCCCCTGTGTGAAGAAGAATGCCCATCATCGCTCCGCATTAACGACTTCGCGATGCTCGAGGTCCGGCTGTACCGGTCAATCTGTCTCGCGCGCAGCTCCAGATGCTTCGAAGCCACGGATCTGGACACCCTGGCCAGGGCCGCCAGATCGAATATTATATCCCCGAATCGCATCGTTTTTTTAAGCGGCTAACCACTCATCATATCATGCTATTCCGTCTCATGACTTTTATGATTGATTAAATGAGAATTGGACGGGAGAGGTTAAAGGACACTCTGTGATACAGTCAAACCCTCTAGTCAAGATTCTGGCTGGTGAGAAAAGCGCATGTGGTAGAGAACTGACGTTTTAATCAGCGCCACAGTTGTGGCTAGTGCACTCACTGTACAAGTAAGTCGATACAGCAGATTTCAAGAGTCTCCCTCAAATTCTCGACCGTACACTTCATGAGTTTGAATAATGTCATAAGAATGATAAGAATCGGCATTCATTTTATTTATATTATTGATATACATCACGTCATTACAACATCCGGGTCCGCATCATCTGTCAACTCCATCTCGTCCAGGCTCGGTGGCGCAAGACTGTCCATCTCTCTGAGGGTATATTCGACCAAATAACTTTCATCAAACAAATCTTCTATGCGCTTGTAGTGCCTTTCCGTGTATACCTTCAGCGCGTTGAGCACCTCCTTCAGGCTCTTCTGGCCCTTGGCGCCCTTCACCGAGAGACTGGACAGCCGCGTCACGGGGTAGCTCTTCACCACCGTCCACAGGATGCGCTGTGCCATGGGCGCCGTCCTGGCATTTGTGTTCCAATCTCGGAGTCTTAGTAGGAGCAGGAACAGCTGCTCATCCGACAACGTCGCCAAGACCTCGTCAACCGCCTTCAGGCCGGAGAGGCTGCCCTCGTCGGGTGTGGTAGAGTAGACGACCTTTTCGAACAGACTCTGAAGTTTGCGCGGGTGGTTGAGCTGGAGAGCCAGCGTGATGGCTTCGCGATACGCTCCGGCATGTTCGTAGTTGTCGAGCTCTTGCTCTTGTTCGATAACCTTGAGAGCTGCTTCGTTCGCCTCCGTTTGCGTTTCTGTCGACGTGTCTTTCCAGAATGTCACTGTCGAATCACCGCTGCCCGAGACTATCATGTTGGTATCGGGGTGGACAGCAAGAGCCCAGACCCGATCCTCGTGGTTGTCGAGCGTGCATTCGTTCTCGCCCGAGTTGACGTCCCAGACCTTCACCAGACCGTCACCGCCAGCACTGGCGATGAGTATGGGCTTCTTGGCACGTTCTGCCGGCGGCGGCAAGTTGAGCCAAGCCACCTTCAGCACGCTGTTCGAGTGTCCTTCGAAGGTTCTCAGACACGAGTAATCTCCAAGGCTCCAGAGCTTCACCGTCTTGTCACCACTTCCAGTCAGCACAACACCTTTGCCCGACACGGAGCCCTGCTCGCCCTGTAGTGCTGGCGTATTGGCAGGCGCAAAGGCAACAGACCAGACACCTCGGCGATGGCCGCGGAGTATTCCCTGCACCTCGCCTTCCTCTATAGACCAGATCTTGACCACCTTGTCCTGAGAGGCCGAGGCAAATAACTGTGCGTTGTTGCTAACGTCAATGGCATTGATGTCTTTGTCGTGAGCCTTGCGCGTGAAGGACGCTCGGATGCTCGACTTTGCTCCCTTTTGTTGTTCTCTCGGTATCTCCCACCTCTTGATGGTCTGATCCGAAGACCCTGTTATCAAGAACTGTGGCGGGTGGTTCAGCGGATCGGTATGAGCTTTCGAGCCTTCCACTGGGCGAGTACGGGGGAGAACGACTGCGCTGACTGATTCGGCATGTCCCTGGAAAGTCGCCCAGCAGACATACGAGTTGTTCTTAGGGTCCACCCGCCAAATCCTCGCCGTGTTGTCCTTCGCACCTGTAGCGACCCAGTGTCCCGACCAGTCGGCATCCAGTGTGATGATGATGTCGTCGTGGCCTTTCAGCAGTGCCATGTCTTGCCCGAAATAGTCTGACGATATAAAAGCACTCGGAGTGTTCGTGTCTGGTTCCAATACAGACACTATCCGGATGTCTTCGGAATTTGTAGCCAGGGCCATAAGAGAGTGGTCGGGCAGTAAGTATCGTAGATCGATGATGTCGTCGTGTGTACCTGATATGCGGCGGAAGGGCTCGGGTGCCGCGAGAGCGGATGTGGTTTCTTGGTCGGGAACGCTGAAGAGCGCAATGGTGTGGTCGACCTGCACGCATGCGATAAAGGGGAATCCTGGCCGGTAGATGGCTGAAACAACAGCCTCGGCTTCGGGTTTCGCCTTTTGCTCCTTTGTCAGCTCGCGGCCGGTCTCCGTCTGCCATATCCGCAGGCACCCATTCGATCCCGCCGTATAAGTGAGCTGGCCGTCTCCGATGAAGCCCACCGCCTCGACCAGCTCGAAGCACGGGACAACCTTGCGCGGTTTCCAAGACTTGGTGTCCCACCACCTTATCGTCTTGTCTCGACTTGCCGTTACCAGCGAATTCTGCGAAGCGGAGTAATCGAGGCCCCGGACGTCGGATACATGGGTGTCGAGGTTGGCCACGACGCTCCTCTTGTGCAGATCCCAAACACGCACTTTACCATCTTGGCTACCAGACGCCAGCCGGAACCTCGTAGTGATCGATACGTCCTCTTGGGCCACATCCTCGCTGGCCCTTGACTGCCTCCGCTTCTTCTTCCCCGAGTCTTTGGTCTCGTCCGACTCTGCTTTCTTCGAGCTGGGCGCCAACTCAAAGAATAGCAGGGCCGACACTAGCACGCTCGGACCGCGAAATGTGTGGGTGACGTAGCCTCCCTTGATATCCCATACTTTGATCGAGCCGTCGGTACCGCCGGTGGCAAGGAGCGTGCTTGTTCGGTCGACGGCCAAGACAACGACCGGCGTGGTATGCGGTCGTACCGTCCTCACGAGCTGGGTCTCTATCGATTCGGTTGTCGACTTCTTGAGGGAGTATATCCTCATAGACAGGGAGCGGGAGCAGACTATGAGGTGGGAACCCGAGGGCGTCACTTTCAAGCAGTTGTTAGCCAGGCGCATCCGTATGGACGGAAATGGACATGAACCTACAAGTTAGTGTAGATATGAGCTCGCCATCCTGTCAGCCCCCGATAGTCAGCAATCGATTGTGCATATATATTTAAGGCCCTGTAGGACAACCGACCCCTTCAATCTTGGCCAGATGTCTGCCATTCTTCACATCAGTCAGGATCACGTCCTCGCCCAGTGTAGTCGCTAATATCCGGGCATCGTTCTCGATTGCAATTGCGCCACCAGTGAAGATGGGCCGTATGACTTCGCTTGGCGCAAAGGTTGTCTTGAAAGGCGCTTTATTGGCCATGGTGGAAGATTCTGTTTTAGCTTCCTCGACAGGTTTAATATTTGAGTAAGGTACCTGTCGTCCAGTCGCATCAGGAGTCGCAGGGCGCCGATGACAGGTGGGATGCTCTGGAAATTTTTGGGAGTCGAGCTGCTATCGATAGCACTACTACTGTCCTTGTACAGCAGTACAACACCGGTGCTTCTACCTCTGATGTGGATCCTGCCATCTTGGAACTTGAAGCAATGACATGTACCCACGGTCCCATATTTACAATTACGCCAGCATCAACCCAAATGCTTTGGTGTTTTGTCGTGGACTTGTAGCATCATACCAGACTACAAGAGGTGCCCCTGTCTTGATACAGTTGTTCAACCGTGTCTGCAAGCTCTTTTAGACTGCTTGTTACAGAGGTCACTTGTTTCAAGTCGCCATCGCAGTTACCAGTGTGAGGCGCTAATGTAGCTGCATAATAGCATACACTAACCGCTCTAGGCCAAAATCACTGCCTGGCCCTCTAGACTACAAGTATGTACATGTACCTTTCTGGGCAGCTGTGAACCTCCCTTACAACATACAAAGTCTCATTGCCCCTTCTGAATTCATTAAACAGCAACCACCACACAGTAAGTATCCAGCACTTGTAAACCTGACATTTTCAAACCCAAGATTGGCTACAGACTTCAAAGGCATCAGATGCTGTCGAGTAAGCAACCAGATATCAGCTCATACGCCTGCATTCCAGTGCGACAGGGGATGGCAAGATAGAAGAAGCACAAGCATCATACAGGCAGGTCCTGCTTAACCTTAGGACGCAACACATTCATACTTCAAAGCCTCCATACAACTTATCAATCATAGGCGAAGATGGGGCGTCAGGAGCCCTTGACATCTCTGGCATTGGTCAGTTTAACTTTCACGTATTGCGGACATGATCTCACCACAAAGGACAGGGACGGTCGCCTTATGACGATGTCGTCGAGGGCGAAGGCGAGCCCGACCCTCATGAGCCCCCGAGGCAGTATGACGAGCGTGGCCGCATCGTCAACCCGGAGACGAAGCGCATCCATAGAGACATCATCCGCGCTCATAACGAGGTGATGCTCGTGATCGGTGTCGCAGAGCCCGATAACCCGACTGCCAACGACCTAGCATCGGAGGCGTGGCGGCTCCATCAAGAGTACGAGAACGTCGCCGGTAGGAACTTCCTTCATGTAGGCCGTGTGCTCGGCGTTGTCGGCATATGGGGGATCCACGGCATCCGGCAGCGCGCTATAGTGTATCGAGAGGCTGCCACCCTTTCTTTCATGGAGTTGATGGCGATGGAGTGGAGGACGCGCTCGAGGTCGCAGTTACTTACCACGGGCATGCCCTCGTTCTTCGGCTCGTGGGCTTTGCAGTGGGCAGCGAAACAATCGGACGTGCTTGAAAACAGTGTATGGTAAGGCTGCGCCCGGAAACCCTCTCACTTACTCTATCGGTTCCTGATGAGAGATACGCAGTATACGGGCAGTTATAGGTTACATCCGCTTTCACCTCCAGCTGCATGTCGTCATGCAGCGCCTCGACTTGGTGCCGGGGTCTTGTTGGTTCCCGAGCTGGAGGTTCTACGTTCCCTTTTCCGCCGCTTCGCCCTTCGCTCTGCCGCCGCCGTTGGGGTCTCCGGCTGCCCCGACACTTCTCCAGTGGGTCGGGAAGGCTGCCCTTAATATCGCTCCATATGCCGGATACTGTCTGGCCTGTTATCTTTGGGAAGTCTTGGGCTATTCGGTCAGGCGCCAAATCCGGAAGCGACTCCCACACCCTTACGGACCCTTGACGAAGCTTGTCGCGGCTGCCATGCCACGCCTTCCGCCGGTCCGGTCGGCCCCAGAGTCGCCCACACTCGGAGAGGCCGACCGGGAGATCAGACACTCGCAGCAGCCCGAGGAGGAGATGGCGTTGGGTGTTGAAGGGGAGATGGAGCAGGTAGCCATGGGGACGATCCGTAGGCAGGGTACGTTCTCGAGCCGCGGTGGGGACGACTACGCCACGGACGAGGAGGATGCCGACCTGGTCAACCCGCCACTGATTAGTTTCGACGTGGACACGAGCGAGTCGACCGAACCGCCCGCAGGCTACTGGTCCGCCGAGCTGCGCCCTAACAACAGCGACGACTCGCGATCGCAGCCGAAGGAGGCGCCCAGCTACCGAGTTAACGGCTTGACCTGTCTCCCCTACCTCCTTGCCGAAGACCTGGCGACGGGCACGCTGACGCACCTCCTGCTGACGCCGCTCGACTTCCTCGTCTTCCGGGGCATGGCGCGGAGGTTCGTCTCCAAATTCGGCGTGCCCGCCGCGGCTGTGGGAGAGGGCCTGCCGCTGCGGACGCTCACCAACCTCGTGCAGGTGGAGGCACTCAAGCTGCTCGTCTCCGTCGGCGTGTGGATGGCGACCACCTTGATCTCACTAGAGTTCCGCACCACGGAGAAGGGGTGGCTGGAGGTCTGCAAGGAGAGGAAACGCCAGGAGGACGAGGCACTGGCTGCGGAGAGGGGGTCGGACCGGGAGACGGGACGTATGATACTCGAGTTGTTCCAGCGTGAGCGAGTACTGCTTGACGAGCGGGAGAGACAGCGGCGGGAACGGGAGCAAGAGCAAGATGGAGGCCAAGGCCAAGCTCAAGAGCAAGACCAAGAGCAAGAACAAGGCCAAGGGCAAGACCAAGACCAAGACCAAGACCAAGATCAGAATCACGAGCAAGAGCAAGAGCAAGCGCAAGCTCAAGAACAAGCTGAGCCGTCTCCGGAGTGAGCAACGGCCAATTCAGTGGGGCAGCGGTACAAGATCATGTTACGACCCACGAAGCACATCACAGTATACACTTATTGCTCAGCCAAGATTATTGTTACGATTTCCTCAGCCGCCGCCAAGACATTCTTCTTCTACTCTAACCTACGTACGTCTTACAAGTACGGTCTTCCGGGAGCAAACATGAATACTTGCGGAAAAGATGGGGAGGGGGTACACAAAAGTCCAGTCCCCTGCGCCCTTATACTGTGAAGCTAAACACACGCGTGGAAGATCAAAAGTGGCGAGGATAAAGCTGCTACGCACGTGGCATAGTAGAAGGATTAATTTATGCCTTGCCATGCGGGGTGTTTTGTTGCGCGAGGGGGGCATGACAGCTTGTGCGGGACTTGCTGTAAGGTTAGGTTGAGAGTTGGTAGTCTAGTCTAGTGGATAGCTTTTTTTAATTTTTTTAAGCGCGCGTCAAAATAATTATCCTAGGTTAGACTAGGTTGGTTTGTTTCACACGGGTCTGCCACGTGTTTTTCTTAGCAGGTTGCTTATGTAATGTGTGGGTTTCGTGATGGTGAGTTGGGGTGATCCTTCACGTTGCCTAGACTAGGTAGGGTGCGGTTGTGCCTCGGACGATGATGGCTCTTGAGAGTAGGAAAGAGACTTGTCACTTGTAACTATCCTGTCAAGGGCTTCAGCTAGAGGCAAGTGTGTGGCACAGCAGCGGTTAAAGTACCACTTACATGTGCAGCCACATAATGCAAGCTAGTGTTGACGTGTTACAGAATGCCGCCGGGATCATGATGGGAGCTACCCCTACCTACTTACCTACTCAGGTCATGTATGCAACTGACGACTAGGTTGACGAGCAGGCATAGTAACAGTTGAGACTAGATGGATTTGGTTTGGCTATGTGGGTTTATTTGGCCTTTCCTTCTGGTGTTCCTTTTTTTAGTATACAGCTTTATCTGTGGACTTCTACTGGACTGAACTCTTATTTAGCGGCTGGCAATCTGAAGGCTTTGACCTAGGTACTTAGTTAGACTGTTTCAGATTTATAGGAAGGGTATACTTATCTCTAGACTACTTGTTAAGGAACTGAGAGGTTCGATTAGTCTGTCGAATCTTAGGAAGAGAGGGGTCTAGGATGCTTGCTGTCTAGGAGTGTAAAGCTTCTTGTTCAGCAAAGAATTCCTAGCTGGGCCTTGTGCTTTTCCCACGTTGTTGATGTGATTTCGTAAGTAGGGCAGAGTCGACTTCCATACCATACCATTCCTGCCTGGGCTCTGACACAGAAGAGGACGAATATAGCCAAGCCAGTTGCTGCCAAGTACATACCCAACCTCCTAACATAGAATCTAGACAGTACGATTCTGGGTTAGAGGAAGGAGCGCACTGCTCTATCTGTATACAAAGATAGTAAGCGAGTTTGCTTTCCGGACGCTTTCGTGTTTGTAAGCTTTTATGCTGTACGCAGTACCATAAGCAATGGTCAGGCGGCCTGTTACAGCACAGCGGGACCCTTTTTTCCGAAGGTTTACTTGTAGCAGCTAATTGCAGACTTTGAGAGACCGTTCTTCAACAAGGTCTGTGACTTTGGGGATCCTTTCCTTCCTTTTCTGTTTTCCCTAATTCTTCACTGCCTCGCGTGCCGGGCCTAGAGAGTGACCAGGTCTACATCCATGATTCTTTCCTCTCTTGTGTTTCTTGTTCTTTTGAGTACCATAGAGTAAGGAGATCGTTGCTCGGTTTCTGTAGCACAGGGCTTTGACTTTTCTTTTCTTTCTTTTCTGATTTTGTTTCTTGGCTTTTCTTTGTTGCATACTTACTTACATTAGTCTGTATGATTTATTTTATTTTTATTTCTTAGTTACTGAGTAACTGAAACTTCACTCTCCTTTTCTACAGCATCTAGGTTACTTACTACCTAGCCGATCGTTGTCACATCTTTACTTTTTCCATATCAAACCTCCGTCCTCATGCCCATGACGCGCACTTAATACAAAGCTGGTCTTTTCTCTTCTTCATCCTCTTTCAGGGAAACTGTTGATCCTACTTTACTCTTCCGTACTATTTCACCCGCCTTGCTCTCTCTCTCTTCCTTGGTACCTACTGCTTGGAGACGGTACCCTACTCGCTTTCCCTTCTCTTGTTGAACAGAAGGTTTATTTCTGTCACGACCTCACTGGGCGACTGACTGACTCTGTTTTCTGCCTGCTTTGATTTTTGGACGCGGTACTACCTAAGGTTACCCTTCTCATATTCAGTCTATAAATACGTTTCACCGATCCGCCCAGTGTGATGAGAGAAAAAGTACAAGTATAAAAAGAGGGTGACAAGGCAAAAGACAAGACAGACAGACAAGATGCCTATTTCGACGACGACAGGATTAGGTATCATCAATAATCACGACCTCGAAAAAGGCTACAGCACGCTGGAAGTATCCTCACAAGCGACCCACGTCCGATCAGGGCGGTACCCGGAAGTCGAAGTAGTGTCTTACACAGACGACGGCCACGTGCAGGACTACTATCATCACCACGACAGGGTGAGAGACACCCAAGCACGGACTGGAAAGCCCTTACCGATCCCTCCCTTGGAATACGCGACGGATCCGGAAGTCGTAGGCGGCTCGGGAGTACTAGTAGCACCTGTCCCAAGCAGCACAGCTCATGAGGACGAAAACAAGAGCAAGACGAAGAAGAAGAGGAGATCAGCAGGCACGAAGAAGAGAAACCTGTACATCTCCGCGATAGCCGTCGTGCTCGCTATAATCGGGCTCTCGATCGGCGTCGCGGTCGGTTCGGCGAGTCATCATTCCCCTCCCCCTTCCCCTTCCCCTTCCTCTTCCAATTCTTCAGCCGTCGTACCTGAGAACGGAAGCGGGACTAGACCGGGAAACAAAAACAACTTGACACTGCTGCGAAACACGAGCCTCGCGACGGCCAACTTCACAGACGCCTACGGGAACGAGAACTACCTCGTCGTCTACCAGCTCAGCGACGCCTCTCTCCGGCTCTCGGCCTACAACTCGTCGCACGACGCCTGGGTCTCGTCGACTGTTCTCAACGGCACGACGGGGGGGAGGGGAAGGGTCAGGCTCGGCACCCCGCTTTCTGTTAGTACGAGTTGGCAGGGTAGTAGTGCTGTAAGTTTTGTTTTTTCTCCCGTCTTTTCTACTACCCCCTTTTTTCGCAGTTTTATGCCGGTAAAAGTAATATGCGGGCTAAGAAAAACATATCTATCTGTCGTAAGACACCCGACGTGACGATATACTACTTCCAGAGCAACAACAACGACTCGGTCCCGAGTATCCAGGCCCTGCGATACAGCAGCAAGGACAGCCTTCCCACGGGTTCGGAAGCGGATATCCGTAAATGGACATCGTTCAGCGTGACGGGGACCGGGACCGGAATGGGAACCTACCCTGGGTCAGCAGCGGCCATCGCTTCGTATGGCAAGCAGTGCGAGTTCTGCAACCAGGTGCGTCGCGCGTCGTTAATCTCAAACATGAAAAAAACACATACACATACACCACACACACACACACACACACACACACACACACACACACAAGCACACACAGCTAAGCCCCATCGCCCATCGCGCCCTGCCTGCAGTCCTTTACCTAGCAACCATCAATCATCGAAACTTAAAAAATTCACTACTAACACAACAACAACAACAATCGCAAAACGCAGTACTCATACATGTACACCCCCACCTCTTCAGGAGCTCTTCTCGTCTCCGAAAACAACAACAACAACAACAACAACAACGGCCAAGGCTTCTTCTCCCCTTTATCCGCTATCCCATCATCCTCTTCCATACCCCCCGCATCCCCCAACACGCCCCTCGCCCTCACATTCTCGGGGACGCTGACGGGTGACCCGGCCGCTATACTGCGACGGTCCATGAACCTCTTCTACCGCGCCTCTACCTCTTTTCCTTCTTCCCCTTCCCCTTCCTCTTCTAGTACCAATACCGGTACAGATAATAATAAAAACAACAAGACCCCACTCATCCACCTCCGCATCAGCAACGGCGCCTACACGGCCCGCCCCGTCGGTCATCACCGGGCTATCGGGCCGCGGACCAATCTCGCTACTTTCTCGACGGGTTATAACGAGTCTTCTTCTTCTTACAATACTATCGGTCTCCACGTCTTGAGCATCGATCCCGATGACGGGGACGGGGGTATAATAAGGCTCAGTTCCATGCTGCCAAACTCCTCTGAATGGACAGACGAGGAAGAAGAGGAAGAGGTCACGGATCTGCGGCCTTGCAAGACCTTGGCGAAAGTAGCTGTGAATAGGGCGCAGAGGCTGTATTGTCTTGTTAATACAGGTGATGAAGGAGAAGGGGAAGGGGAAGAAGGAGGAGGTATCAGGATCATGGAATGGGCCTGGCGTGGTCGGCCGAGTAGTCCGGACACGTATAGGAACTGGGAGAAGGTCGGGGTGTTGGATTTGGGGATATGATTGATGATGAATTCTTTTTCTTAGGTGAGTAAAGGGATGGGAAGGGGGTGTCGTGTAGGGAGGTTTGTTACTTTTATTTATACTTGCGTTTTTCAACATCTGCCTAGATATGTCTATAGGGTTTAGGTTAGATTAGCGTAGCGTTTGCAGTTCTATTATAATACTTGGTAGACTGGACTTGGCTTGCCTTATATACTTACTTACTTACATCATCATAACCCCCGGCAACCTCACTTCCATCCCGTAACAAACCAAGTCAACCCTCCTCCCGATTAATCAACATGTAACTGAGCTGAGCTTTCTCATTTATTGACCTTGGCCAAAAGGAACGAACACCTACCGGGACGGGACGGCATTCCGAGCCGGGTGATGAGTGTGTTTTACGTACCTGTAGTGCGGTCTTGAAAAGATAAAACACCAACACGCTGTGTAGTAGGTAAGTAGGTACCTGGTCTAAGCTATAATCACAACTCTCACATAGATAATCAATATTTTCCACATTTTCCTTTCTTTCCCTTTGACCATCCGTTAGTTAATCTAACTAACCAACCGTGGGTAAAAAAAGTCGGGAAGGAGAGAGAGAGAGAACAAGGCACATAACTCTACAACGATCCTGGTTCCATGAGGTAGGCAAGAAACATAATTTATTTACCCACCAGTGCTTTCCCTTCTGAACCTCAACATAAAAAGAAACATGGGATTCCACTTGGATAAAACGTTCAAAGAAAGAAGGGTCGCCCAGTAAAGAAAGTACCTACTTTGGGAAGTTAATAGGCAAATGTTTACCAGCATTATTATCACAGTAGTTATTTGCATTGTTACCTTAGGTTAGTATTTATTCATGACGTTAGCCTCAAACAATCAGTTCCCTTATTTGTCCCGTGATCTTCTCGTGTTTTGCTGCAATACCAGTCACGTAACTTCTTTCTAGGTTAGGTGAACCAATCAACTCGAACCTTCTTTCGCATCACCAGCACGTGAGAGAAAGTCTAAAACGCAGCACCTACCCAAAGTGAAGTACAAGAATCATGTAATGCAAGTGTAATGCAAACGTAGTTGATTTTGCAAAGATGTCGTCGGTGCTGCGTGCTTGCTTGCTTGCTTGCTTGCTTGCTATGGGTATGCTATGGAAAGCCAGAAGAAAAAACAACACACAACCAAAGCACGCGCGCGCAAGTGCAGTTGCATGCAGAACGTTTCATCGTCTTCATCTTTCGTCTTCTCTAATCTACACGACGAGAAGAAAACACAACAACCATCTCTTTTTTAGGGGAGGGGGAATCCGCATTTGCCATTTAAAAAGAAAAAAGAAAAACAAGAACGAACAAAACGCCCCGGTGTATGCAATCATTCAACCAACCCGTCTTGTTGAAGTCTATAAGACACAAGATACGTAGAGAGGGAAGACCGAAAAAAAAAAGACAAAAAGAGAGAAGTGTTTATTTACCCCCCATGAAGCGCGGCACCGCGCTCCAGTTCTTCTCGTCCGCCACCTTGACGCGGCCGAAATCCTCGTCAATGTCGAGGATGATCTTGAGTGCGTTCCGGCTGCGCGCGTGTGGGGACGCCACGTCCTTCTCCCGCATCGTCGAGACCACCTCGGCGACGCCCGTGTGCACCTGCTCGTCCTTCGACTTGCCCGGGTAAGGGAGCACGCTCTGCAGGACCTCGTACGCGGCCAGCGTGAAGCCGAACTGGGGCGAGGATCGCAGAATGCGTGCCGGTCCGCCCTTGAAGAAGGCCCGGAACCCTTCCTCCTTCCAAATGGTCTTGGCCGCGTGCCGGAGGCCCGTGTAGCTCGACTCGCCCTTGCGCGCCTCGACCTGCAGGCGCGTCTTGATGACGTCGCACGGCGTCGTCAGGTAGGCGGCCGGCATACCAGCGATGGCGCCGGCCGTCAGGAGTTGCAGGACGCCGAGTTTCTTAGTAGGAGACTCGCCGAACATGTCTTTCTTCAAGTGGCTGTACGTTGGGAAGTAGATGGCTGAGAATGGGACGTCACGCAAAAGACAGGCCGAAGCGCCCTTATAGAGGCCCTTGAGACCTAGGTTTCGGACAATCCACATGGCCGATCGCTTCTGCGCACCCTCGGTAGCCTTCACCATCTCGCCTTGGACTTGCAGGCGGATCTTGACAATCTCCAGCGGGTTCGTAAAGACCTGTGTATCGTCAGCAACCGAGACGCATCAGAGACAGCGTGCACTGCTCAGGGTGCACTGTCAGTTACTTACCACCTGGCAACCACCGGCTGTTCCACCAGCAAGGATCTCATATGGGATCTTGATCTCGCCGCTCTTCTTGTCGGAAAAGAAGCCACGAACCATGTCATTTACCGTCAGCTTAATGGCCTTCTCTGGCGCCACACCGACGAGCTGGGGCAGGACACCGGAGTAAAGTCCACGGAAACCTTCATTCGCAACAACCTTTCGGAAGCAGTCGATTGAGTTCTTATATAATCGCTGACCGGGATTGGCTCCACGCTGGTTCTGCAGCCGGGTCTTGACCAAGTCGATGGGGTACACCATGAACGCGCCGAACGCGCCGGCCACACTGCCGAGGAGGAAGCTGTAAGCCGACTCGGCCACTCGGGCGACAGCCCCAGTCGTTGCCGTGGTGGCAGCAGCCACCGCCTGGGCTCCCTGCGAGGCCTCGGAGACGCCGTGGCTGATCCAGTGGGGGTCGAGCACCTTGGCAAAGTCCTGTAGGCCGAGTCTTCCAGAGGGCTCTTCGAGACTAGCGAAGTGGAAGAGGATGTCGGCTTCCATGGGCGTGAATAAGGAGAAGCGGGTGATCTTGGCAGCTTCCTGGAGGAATTCGTTGCGGGTGATCCGTCCATCCTTGCTGCGGCTGATGGCTTTTCGAATGATGAGCTCGACAAGATCCATCTCCTTGATCATATTCTGGAACGCGCGAACGTTGGCATACGAGATCTTGGTGCTTGTCGAGATATTGCACAGCGTGGACAAGTTCTCGAGCAGATGATCGGACAGCTTATGCTTGGCCGTCTCGACAATGATCTGGGCAAATTGCTCAGGCTCAATGTAACCATCCTTATCCGTATCGAATCGCTGGAACGCCTGTCGGATGCGCTCACCCTGGAGACCGCGCAGCATCTGGGAGAATTCCGGATACGTGAGGGTATGGCGCTTGGTCTTATCGCCGATGTACAGCTTAGCCCATTCACAGTCCCAGTCGAACGGGATGGTGCCTTCACCCTTATTCAAATTGTACAGCCGCCGGAAGTCATCGTACTTGACAGCTCCAGTGCCCTCGACGTCGAACAAGCGGAACGCGATCTCGTACTCGGCATCGGACTTGTTTAGGAGGTTGAGGAAAGCGCCCCAGTCGGCCAAGTTGACTTGACCCTTTCCAGATCTATCGGCGACACGGAAGAGAATGCCGTACTGATTACGATTGATCTTGGACTATTGTTACTTACTGTCAGTATCCATTCTTCGCCGTGGGGACCCAATGCTACCCCTTCATGGCTGGGGGAATGGAGAAAAGGCTCACATAATCCTCGTCGGCAGGTGCGATTGCATTGACGAATTCCTCTGGGCCCATTACTGGCTCACCGGTGAGCTCATCCTTCTTTGCGTTGGTCAAGAAAGTGGCCCGGTAGGAGGCCGATAGGTTAGCCGGCTCTTCCAGTCCGAGAAGAGTGCTCTTTACGGCCTCCTTTACCGTTGCTGTGGTCGACATGTTCGCGCGGGATGTGCAAAGAGGGATTTAGGAGGGCGACGCGACAACAATGGAGGTCGGGGGGGAAAGGCACTGCCGACGCGGCGTTGATCAGGCAAAGGACGTGCAGCCGCTCAATTGGGACGCGAAATGAGTGAGCTAAACAAACGGCTACTCTGTAACAGCTGCGACAGACGGGATCGGAGAAGAGTCAAAAGAGACAAGACAACGAGCGTAGTCTTCTCACGATGCTGTGCGCTAACAGAGTGGATCGGAGACTTTGTGGATCTCCGATGCAAGGAGTGGGTGTGTCAATATGGGACGACAACTTCGGCGATCCTCGGGATCGAAAAGTAACACGGATTTGTGAAGATGAAAAAGAGAGAGGACAATGGAGAGGAGGTGAAGAAGAAAAAGCACAAACGCCAACAGAACACAAGCGTGCTTGAGTAATGAGGGAATATGTCAGTAGGTTCGAGGGCCCAACTGAACAAAATACTGCTGTAGAGCGGTGTTTAACAAGACTTCCAAATTCTTTTGGCGGCTTCCCGTCACCCGAATTTTCAAAGTGGCGCGCTAATGTATTCTTAGCTGAAGGAGAGTCCCGAAATGTGGCGTGTCCAATCAGGAATCCTGCGCAAAAGGAAGGGCCCAGCAGTTGGATTCATCTCCAGCCGCTCATTGGGCCAATCCATCTGTGGGAAAGATTCGTTAAGTCGGCCATCCCGTCAAGGGGTAATACCGCTTTATCGACTAACGGGGGTCTTGATCGGCGCTAAGCCTTATCGAGCCCTTGGTCCCTGAAATTCCATCTTGTCCCATGACACACGTTGGGGAATTTAACGCCAGGGGGAAGCCAAACCTGGGGGAAAGGGGCGGGACCGGTTCTCTGTTAGCGGAAAACACCTACCGCTGGACGATGGGGACAAACAAGATAGAGTTCGACGTTCCTGACGATCATTCTCTACCTTTACTCACCACCGTACTCGTTTCAAATAACCTCAACTTTTAACCATCAGTGCTTCAATGGACTTATCGCGGACACATGGATCGGGGCCCCATTCCTCCCCAAATGCAATGGCGGTGAAAGGTGGATCGTGTACACGACGACGTCGAGTCATTTTCTTGCCTTCACTTGTATGCCAAGAGACCAAAACAAGACAAGCGCTCTGGAGCCCTTGTGTGGATGACTTGTCTTTGAGAGAGAGAGACATCATGTTAAGGTTAGCGAAGTAGGTAGGTGTGACACTTTAACAAAGAACAGTTTAATAATCGTGCCTGATTCAGAACTTGTTGTCTTGTACACAAGAGCTGCACTTTGACAGAATAAAAAAAAGAAGAAAAGTTCAGTATGCAAAAAAATCACATGCAGATATGTCTCTCTCTATATAAAGAGGAGAGAAAGAGAGAGAACACATGCAAGCGAGGGGGGTTAACCGGTTGTTTCCGGCAAGTTGTCACATACATACATACGTCCTACCCTGGCACGAGCCTGTGCAGACAGACAGTAGGTTAGTATATTAACCAAAAGTCTTACTAATAAAAGGTAAGGTCTGTGAGCTGCAACCTGCTGAATGAGGACCATATACATACACCCTGCCAATTGTATAATACAGATCTGCTGTGATTTATAGAGGTTCTGCAGCGTATATACTCTTTCCGTCGCCTTACTTACTTTAACCCAACTTACCCCTTATCTATCCTATAAATACCTGCTTCGACCAACAGGTGCACTGAAGTCAGTGAGTCAGTCACATTCAAGAAAGACTGTGGGTACATCAAATAGTCAAGATAACCAGGGCAAGTAGCTACCTACCTATTCCACTAACATCTTGCCTTTCCCTCATTTACTTATAGCTTTGTCTTAGAAGGAGAGGCGTTGTAGAGTTGCCTGTAACTGTGACAAAAGCAAGAGTCAAGCGAAGAAAAGCTGCTGTAAATGGCTGCTGTGCTCGAAAGCTAACAATCTTTAGACAGTCACTTGATACATCTTAGAACAATATCACTTCTTAGACTGACTGGTCTGAGTGATTATTACCATTTTGCTGTCAACTAGGACTATAACAACATGTATAGCAGCAGCAGCCGCAGCAGCAGCCACAACATGATCAGGACATGGGCTGCTGGACTCGTCCTCATGAGGAAGCCCATGCCACATGCCATGGCTTTATCTACAAGCCTCATCTGTCTGGCTTCAAATTTTTTGTACAAACGAAATAGGACGAGCGTAAAAAAATGAAGCTCACATCCTATGCGAAGATATTATACTCAGACAACAACATAATAAACTTATGTCCCTTTTTGTGTGGCCATGTGGCAGCCTGACAGATACCGAGAATCTTTCTCCCGCTGTAGCATGTTGGAAATGATGCAAATACCCATTGCTGCCCAGACATCCATGCCACCCCCTGTCCCTGTCCTGTCCTGTCCTGTCCTGCCCTGTCCCTGTCCCTGTCCCTGCCCCTGTCCTGTTCTGACCAAACGCCTTTTTAACCGGATGAACTTTCTGCAATGCCAGTGCCCTTTCTCCTTTATGCCACAACACCTAATTTTTTCCGGAACGCCAGGGGAAATGAGTGCTATACCTTCAGAGCAGAGATAGTGCGAGAAGGAAATGAGGTAGGTATGTGCAATTCGTGATCTTCGTATGCGTCTGGTGTGTCGGCATGGTGAGTGCCATATTAGTAAACGTCTGCTGTGTGCTTTAGTACAAGTTGAGCAGGTAAGCGAAACGCAAGCCGACAAGTAGGTAGTAGGTAGCCTTCATTAAGTATGCGGGCCTGCCATGATCTTCAAGTTGTCGTGCAGCTGTTGAGTGTGGTGGCACGGTGCTTCAGTGACCGACCGGTCCCAGTCGAGTTAAACGTAGCCTCATAGACGTAGTATGCAGGCGCCTAGAGAACTCAGGCCCGGGTTGGCACAGACATCTTGACCGCCTGAGGCCCGGTGTACGTGCTGCGAGACACACCTTCCTCGCAATAGAACTCGACGGAGAGACGCATATTCAGGCGATGTTCAAATGGAAGTGTGAAGCCTTTCGCAATCTCCGACTCGACAAACGTAGAGGCGCATCGGTAGCGCTTGTCCGAGTATTTCTCGTAGACGGCGGTATGGTGACGACGGGCGGTGCGGCAGCAGTCCATGAGCATAGACACGAGAGGTTTCAGCTGCTGATACGTGTAGCTCGAATAGTGCACGTGGGCAGGTGTCTAGAGCATCCTGTTAGCAAGCACTACACGTGTCAGAATGTGACCAGCCAAAAACTCACCCACAAGCCCTTGCGCAGAACAAGGCGTGAGAGGCAATGGGCACCAGCAGCAATGTAGCTGGGTGGGGTGGCTACAAGGCGCTCGTCCATGATGGCCACCTCGAGGAAGTATTTGGCCATAGTGCGAGTCTCGAGATCGTAGTCATCCGCCTTGCTGATACGGCGCAAGAAGCTCATCGGGCCGGGCCATCCGAGCTCGAAGTCAAGCATGCTCAGCATGAAGCGCTCGGCCTTCAAGATCTCGTCGGCCGTATAGCCTCCATCCACCATGTACACAATCTCCTGCACCGACGGGCAGTTGATCTCCTCATACTTGGCCGCGATGAAGATGGCAGTGGCGCCAACCAGCTGCAGCTTCCCCAGTGACACGACCTTGAAGGAGAGGAAGCGATCGATGTAGTTCACCGTCAGGAACAAGGTCTCCGGGAGGAGCCCAAAGCGGGTGTGCACTTGAACGACCCAGTCCATCAGGACAGACCGCATCGACCACTGGATCTCGGTTTGAATCTCCATGTAATGCGGGTTGGGGAGAAGCGACGACTAAGCGTAACACGGACGTCAGTAAGGGCCCCAGCGTTTCCATTGCTACAGCAAGCTATAGATAACTCACCTCTTGCTGCTTCATGTACTGGAAAATCTCGTCTCCGTATTCGGCAACCATGCTGACATCCCAAGCATCCTCCTGGATATCGTCCGGAGTGCGTTTACTTTCGACGATCCGCTTGGCAGCCTCGAGCTCTGCCATACCCTTCTCCGTGAGTTTGGGGGGCAGCATGATGGTGGTGACGCCACCAGTCGTATTGTCACCCCGGGGCGGCTCCGAATGAGCGGTACTCGAAGCCGGTTCGTCGTAGCGATAGTCTTCTTCCTCGTCGTAGTCCGACGAGCAGGGATGGTCATCAACTAAGCTTGGCGGGCGTACTTGGGTCTCGCATTCGGCCTGCCGGGCTTCAGGCACCACGCAGTTGGAGCTTGGACGACTCGTAGCACGGCTGTCATGCGGCTCGGCGACACGGTTAGGTACGGTCTCCGAGTGCGTAGGCGGCACAAGAAACTGTGCCGATGAGTTTGTCAGGAAGTGAAGCTGGTCCTGGCTAAGGTCCTCAATTGCATCCACATAGAGAGATTCGGTGCCGTCGCCCTCGGGGTGGCCGGGCTCGGCTGAGGTCGTTTCGTCAACAGGGGGTAACGAGGATTGTGAGAGGGAGGAGTAGTTGGGCTTCTGGTTAGGAGCCTCGCCATGCTCAGAGGAGCGGGATCGTTGCTGGTTGAGGGGTTGGTATCGATCTGGCTGTGGGAGCACAGGTTCTATGTAACCGACGTTGATCAGCGGCGCCTGCTTGATGCTGATGCTGGGACCTGTGTAGGAAGGCTTTGGCTGTGGAAGCACAGGTTCTATGTAACCGACATTGACCAGCGGCGCCTGCTTGGTGCTTGCACCGGTGTGGGAAGGCTTTGCCTGTGGCAAGTCCTCAGGTACAGTCAATGAACTCCCTGCAGGTGCAGGCTTGGGCCTCCCCGGCTGCGAATCGCTGTAAACAAAGTTTGCATAGTTGGCATTCCGTGCAGCGGCAGGAACACTGGGTCGAGGTTGGACATTTATGGACCCAGATTTGAGCTGGCTCATAGAGGCGGAAGGAACAACCGTCCTTGGACGCTGCGCCGGTTGAGATAGTCCCATCTTGGACACATTCTTGGGGTATCCTGACACACGGTTCTCCTGTGCAGTAGCGATGATCCTATCAGATGTGGTGTTCAGAATGTTGGACGTTCCCGATTTGCCATCCTTGAGCGCATCTCTCTCTTTATTCATGGCTGCGTTACGATCCGCCAAGGCAGCGCGCTTTGCCGCGAGGTTGAGGCTACCCGTGGTCGACATGTTCACGAGATTTCCGGTAGATTTATGGCGATGGTGAATTGTTTTACTACTGGGAACGGCTAGGCTTTCGCCGCCCACGGCGGGATGACGATTAGGTCTGAAGGGCTGTTGCGCGTGAGGATCCAATTAGCATGTGCTCAGTGGTGCGGAGTTCTTCTAGTCATCACGTAAGTAGATACGTGTCAAAGCTTGTGAGGTGACGACGTGCGAAAGTGCTCGTTGTTGGCTCTTCTATGCCGGGCCACGATGACTTGAGTTGGAGGTATATCTCGCGTCACAAACACTCTGATGGACTTACCCTGGCGTCCATTTTCTACGTGCCGAAGCAGTGGTCTAGATATAGAAAAACCGAGAGGCGACCGGCCGGCAAAGCACAGGTTGGGCAGTCGGTTTATTTCGAGGTGAGTTTGAGGTCCGAGGAATCGGGAGGGAGACGGGCGAGAAAATTAATAGGTCGGTAGTGGAACAATAGTATGGTCCGAACTTCTAAAGCTGATGCTCAGCACCGGCCGTGCGATATCGCCGACTAAGGATTCATTGACAATGGAGAATGAATGCTCAAGGACCGCGAACTAAATTGGATGGAAATGGGATGTCAGTCAGTCACGCAAACTCCCTTCAAGCTGCGCTTGTTCGAACGGGTGAAGGATGAAGGTCCAACGTGTATGTAAAATGACACTGCCCTTTTGGGAAATGATGGCGGACCAGACAAGCTTCAAGCGCGCCAGGTTTTGGAGGTACGTACCAATCTTGGGACAAAATACTGCTGTACTCTGCTCAATGTACAGGGATACAGAGAATCGCCTCGTGAGAGAGATTCAGGGTCGTGGCAAGTACAATTGGTGTATTAGACAATGAACATGAAAAGGGAGAATGAGGGAAAATATGGTGTTGGTGTTGTTGTTGTTGTTTGCTGTGATATTGAGACCTCGGGATTGTGGTGTCTTCAAGTCGTGGAGACCAGTTACCTCTTGTAGGTAGGGAACCTACCTAACCTAGCAAGTATTGTTTTGACTCAATCAGCTCCAGGCCTCAGAAATGCTGGTTATCGGGCACCTGTGTCCCCGCTCTGGTACCTGAAGGGACACCTGGAGTGGAGCTTAAAATGCTATCCCTGCTCTCACAATGGTTCGTCCTTTTCTGCATTAAATCAGGGAAGCAGATACCTCGGCTAGCATGGGCCAGGGGTGCTAAAGAATTTATAAGACAGGTCAGTACCTCCAATTGGAGAAAAGGGTAAACAAAGGCTTCAATCAACCAATGATGTTGCCAAATTGACCCTGCACCTCGTGGTTGCCCAGTACAACCGGGCTGGCACCTCCTTACTGTGTGACTCCTTTGTTGCTGAGGCTCCCTTTCAAGGAAGGCAACATGTACTGTTCATACAGAGGAGACGCGAGGTGTTTTTTTGTGATTGACCTACCACAGGCAAGCGTGGCGACTTGTTGCATAAAGGTACCATTGGCTTGCCAAACGCAATGAGAATCAGCTTCTTATTTAGCTGCACAGTCAGGAAGGGGGACACAGGCATTGATCTACGTGGAATTGATGGGAATTTATGCTGCGCAGCACTTCAGGTATTGCAGGCCATCCAGCCCCCATTCCAGAAACGAAGGCAAGAAGCCCTACAGGCATACAGTCCAGCAGTATAAATGCTACAAGAAGAAAGGTAAGTTAACAGTTGCTTACTAGCATCAGATTCCAGGGTAGGTTAGCATCTGGATTACTTAGCCTCAACGATCAGCCACTAAGTTTTGTTCATATTGCGATTATGTAAGAAATTGTTCCCCACCTGGTCTCCGCACCAGTAGCATGACGTAGTCTTTAGTGCCGTGTCGCGTCTTCCGTAGAGGCATCAAATCTTCTCAAATTCAGTCATTCCAAGCTCACACAGGGCTGAATTGCTTTATTCATGAATCATCACTGTAATACGCTTTCTGTAAATGAAAGTCAGATACTATTCAGAATGAAAAGTCATTTTTTTTTTAGCGCTGATTAAGGCCGAGTTTTGCCGTGGTACTTGAAACGCGTCGGGTCATGATAGACATTCACGAACTAAGCCCGAAATCACGTGATCGCACTTTCTCAGATTCAAGGGATTAATTGACAGAACAAGTGTGGTTTGCTGGTTTGCCTGGTCGTGACCTACATTGATAGTCGGCATCACTTGATATTGGATTGCTTTGTGAAGGGTTGCGGAATCCTGAGACAGCACTCTTCATCAAATTACTCAGCGCCTAGAGATTGTCCAAGACTCCAGCGACCAGGGCTGATATTGCCAATCAAACAACCCGGGCTTTGCGCTTCGGCTCAGTCATGTAAAAGACCTACGGTCCCTCCTAAGATGGGATAGGGAATATTAATCATTTCCGGAGCAGAATGTTATGGGCAGTTTGATTGCGAGGCTTCCCTGTTCTAGACTTCTGGTAAGTCTGGAATGTTCAACTCCCTTCCATCGACCAATCTAGCCAGTAAAGCTCGCGACCTGTGTCAGGATATTGCGACACAAGTTTGAGAACCGGCATAACCCGCATCGCAAGGGCGCACACATCTCAACCGATACGACCGTTTGGCGAAAGATAGGACTCGAGTTGGCCACTAGGAGCAACACGTGCCACGCGACTAGATCAACCGATGAGACGATTCTGGCGACCAGCTATTTGGCGGCAACAGGGAAGGTCGGCATCATCCGCCCAGAACTAGCGCCCGGGGTTCTTCATACCGCAAGCCCGCCTTGTAGGAGTGTGAAGCCGGTATCTGGGGAACATTGACATGTCCAAATGCATATACTCATATCTCAGCATAATACTTCATGGAATCAGAATTGAGATCGTTGGGCGCTCCGATCCGCATGTGGTGCGACATCTTGGGGATCTACTATATCTGTAATCTGTGGTAGATAAAAGATATTGCCAAAGTCGTTATCCTATCATGTCAGTAAGCTGCTCATCGCCGTCCTGGGTCTTGTATTGGGCGATTGAAAACAGAACCTTTCAAAGAAAGGCAGCTTCGATGGGATGACGAGCAAACCTTACGTCGATCACTTGGGAAACTTGCAAGATCCCACCGTCGCACGTTGTGTGCTCTGACACTCGCTACAGTCGCGAAAGCTGGGCACATACATACAACCAGCTCAGAACTACACATTGCTGGCCATAAATGTGTCGAGGTGCTGCAGCAGATGAATAATTAGGCAAATCGAGTTCATCAGAGGTTCCAAAGAACAATTAAGGTTAATACAAGCGGCGGTCAAACGATAGCGACAAGAGAAGGGGAATTCCGGCCTCGTGGACAGTGGGCGGTCAGCTGTTAACGGTACCTCAACCGACCAACTCTACAAGACAGTCGGTATCCACCCACAAATCCTGTGCGACCTACCAAAATCGGTCAGAGACATTGTTCTGAAACGATACCTAGTACAACCTTGGCCGCGACCCTCCATCGGGTCTGTTTATGGCTTTGTTTTATCGTCCTCTGCGAGCGCGTGCGTAAGAGGCCGATCTGACAGCGTGTTTACAGATGGACAAAAGAACAATAGCAACACCTGCTGTACTGCTGTACCTACCCACCTTGGGCAGTTCCCCTCGTCAATCTAGAGTAGCGCATGCGAAGACGGATGTTGCGAAGGGGCAGCATCTGATTCGCGGAGCGCAGGACAGAACGCCCTCCACTCTGGCTGCGCAAAACAGAAGCTATGTGTCTGCTATGTGTCTGCTATGCGCTCGCGCGAGTCGCCAGCTTGCCAGCTCTGATGGGATGGGGCTTTTCTGTCAGTGGAAAAACAGGGCCTTTCCGAGTGTCGACGCGGCTGATTCGACACAAAGTGAAACTTGACCAGCGCATCTTACAGCTCTAGATAAGGTTAGGTAGGTAGGTTAGTATTCACAGCTGTACAGCAGTACATGCTTCCTGAATGTCGGTCGGTACCTTGAGACTTCCCGTCGAGGTACCAACGTTTCCATGGCTGGTATGCTGTACAGCAGTACTGCTGTAACTTCACCTGTCCGCCTATCTGACTCCGCATTTGCTATATTCCAACCAAGCGCATCGCGAAAAGTAGGGACGAAAGACAGAAGAAAAGAAAGTATGCGCCAAACTGCATGTCTTCCATTTCCATGGTACCGTTGCTATTCCTTTGCCTAAATCCGCTCTTGCCGGGGATGGCGTGATTCTAAGAATATCACAATTGCAACACAAGTCCATCCCTATGCGCCGGCCTGCGCTTCGTTGTCTATGTATCTATCTCCCACACTTTCGCACTGGAAGAGCCCTGCCTCCCTACTATTACTAAGGTAACTACCTAGTCTGCCCACCACAAGTTTAAGTGCAAGGCCGTCTATCCTGACATTTATCAGGCCCTTCTCGGAATTTGCGACCGCGCAATTGCCCTGTCGCGAATATCGAATGCGGCAGCCGACGACCAATCGTCGACAGAATGAGTGTTGTATATGCACATTTATCCCTCCACACCATCTTGACAACCTTCCAGGCACACGGTGAGCACTGAGCAGCACCATATCCCTGCTCTGACAAGCTGGCGCATACCAAGGACGGTGTGCTGCCATGTCATTGGCCGGATCGCCCGTTGGCTTGCCCACTTGGCTGATCTGAGATCGCATTCAAGTTAACAAAACTACTGTACGTTTGTAACTTTGCGTGACTAGAAGGCGGCACCTGACAGAGCAAGATTTATCTATGAGGTATCTTCTTTGCATCATTAGCAGTTCATGGGGAATACTCTCCCAAATTCAAGGTCGGAAGTGCCTGGAGGGGATAAGGGGTGGGGCAAGGACCGCAGTCAGCACGTTGTTGCTGAATTTTGACGTGATATGATGTTGTGTGTATCATTATGTATGTGCAAGTTGATATTCGGCCGAGGATTCCGTATGCTGTATGCTGTACACTGCAGTCTAGATACCTACCTACCTGCCGTCTTCTTCCGGACGCTCCTGGCTGATTTTCTAGTTAGTAGTCGGCCAGCTCCCTGTCCTGTCCGTACATACTGTGTCGGCCTATGTTAAGTAAGTATGTACAGCATACCTGTCGCAGACTCTCTTACCCTTGTCCGTTGGAACTCGTCACGCCCTTGCTCCACAATGACGGTGGCGCAAAGGCATGGCCTGTTCATCGTAGATGTTGCCCGCCAGTTTGCGCGCAACCATTGCTTTGCCCATGGAACTCTGTGGACAGAGGAAGCCCTCGTGTGGGATTTCCAGATCCAATCTACCGCACATTGACCTCGAGCCTTCAAACAGAAAGCGAGTGATAGCATGCGCTTAAATGAGATTGAACGCTGGACTTGAAAGGTCACGAGCTGCCTTTATAAACGCCCAGTACTGCTGTACAGCAGTACATAAGAAAGTCCATACTGTATGTAAGAGGTATATCTCCCTAGGTTAGGTTAAAATGGTGTCGACGTATCGTCACTTCTGATTCACTTGGCTCCACGCTTTACACTCTCAGGTGGTCAGTCTCAGTCCCGTGGGCCCATGTTAGGTGCATACAAACATGAATCTCCCAGGCACTGCCGACCCCATCTCCATGTCCCTGTCCGACGAATACGGCATACTTTGACGTCGCAATGGGCGCATTCACGAATTCCTCCGTAATCCAGAATTACTAAAGCGAACAGCGATGGGAAGGGGCAACCAGCGAGCGGTAAGCTGGATCTTCAAGCCATCTCTCTGTTCTTGGCACAGTAAGTCAAGTTCAGGCTGTAGACTGTAAGGTTAGTACCTACTGTACAGCTGTAAAGTCGCAACTCGCAAGGCCAATTCGTCCAAGGTCTACCAAGTATATGCAGTCCACGGACCACCTCCTCGACGCAACCAAGCGCAAGTGAACAACGCAACACACCTTGCCGACGTAGAGCCAATTCGCACAAGTTTGGAAATATGCAGGTCGTCGCCTACTTTCGCGGCACGCGATTTGCGCAAGCCTGTACGTGCGTGCCCTAACAAATACCCTACATATCTACATGGCCGGCCAGTATTCTGTACCAGGCTCTCAAGTACCAAGCCCAAATACCCTTGGTTCTGCACCCAAGCGGGCCATCTCCAGTCTTCCAAGACCCTGCTATCGAAAGAAGACTGCGACTTGTCCATTGGGCGCAATGGCCGTGGCCCTTCTTCTCGAACACTGGTACACAACTCAAATACCAATGGTGACTGAATGTACTTGGCAGGTCGAGATTCCCAACGTTGGCAAATAGTTAAACCTGGGTCGTTGTCGCAACCTTGAAAGTTTGGCTTTTCGCTTAAGAGATTGTGGAATTATCTGGTTGTCGCGGAATGTTAGCGAATCTTAATACTTGCGCCGCCCCGGCCTAGATAAAGACCTGGGACTGACACTGGACTCAAGACCTTGAGCTCGTACATGGTACATGAGGTAGGTGGCACCCTACAGCGGAGGAGACGGGCAGATAGAAGTACCCACTTGAGTATGTACCTGAAGTTATCCTCAGGAGTAGGTTAGTAGGATGCTGTATTCTCTATGTTGCATGGACATATCACCTGTGTCTTGATGATTTTTATGTGTATCTATTAAAACATTGCTATTGCTGGGATCTTGTAAAGCCTCCGTCGCTGTCAAATATGGCCAGTATCGATGATCTGTTGCAGCAATCTTGGAGGGACAAGAAGGGACCTACTCCTCCCATCATGTACTCCACGAGTCTGGTATCTCATGGAAATGCACCATGTGTGACGCAGTGTTAGTGTTCATCTTTAGTGCTTGTTATATTGGATAATAGGAGAGGGCCACGGTCGAGGCCGGGGCAGGCCAGGTCGGTGCCTGTAACGGAGAGAGATACAGCAGTACAGTGGGTGTTTGGCAGGGAGGGCAGTGCTCATCTAGCAGCACGAGCAAGTGCTTGTTGGTGCATGGAGGGTGAGGGTGGTACATATACATCCGGTCTGGGCACTTGCGGTCACCCACCAACTTCCCAAGGAAACTACATAGTAGACTACCTAACCAAACTGTGTGGGAAAGCCCTTTTTGAGACTCACCAGGTACTGTGCAAAACCTCGCTCTCTCTCTCGTCCACCTCCTCTTTCACACGAAATCCGAGTCTTCAACCATTCCCGTCAAACTAACCAGCTCCATTTCTACAGGTAAGGCCTCCTATGTCCATCATTCCTCGCATAGTCGAGTGTCTGTCCCAGTCCCTCCACCGGAACTGGCCCTTGCTGCTGTCCTGATTCTGACCCAGCTTCTCTCGCAGGCCGGTTTGGGACACCAAGGTCTCAAATCGAGTTCATGCATCTCTACCTCCGCAACATCATCCTCTGAGTGCCTCGGTGAGTGGGTTTGATTCTGTTTTCCTATGCGATCCTAGTCGGCCTCAATCGGGACCCCGCTAGTTATCCTTTGCTATGAAATTCTCCCTGCACACGGGCGCCCACTGCCTGCCACCGAGTGTCGCTCCCAAGACGCAATTCGGGGGTCGGCGACGGCAGTCGGGTCGTCTGTCCTCAACACTGCCCATCCCATGCTTCGCCTGTCACTACTACTTACCTTCCCAATCTAACCGTTGGCAGTAATCGGATATTGAAGACAACATTGTCCAACGCTCGACATCAATTACCAGTCCATCGTCATCTTGCGATTCTGCGACTCCGGTCCTGACCGCCTCCCCGCCCTCTCCCGTTCCTTCCACCACTTGACACAAATCAGCGGCTTGATCGGATCGCTTGTGTCCAGGGACCCGAATCGATCTCACTGGCGCCGGCCGTGGGCCTGATTGAATGGGTATGGACTTGTCCAATATCCTGACAGCAAAACCTCATACGCAACCACCCAACGGCCAACCAGCTGCGGGCGCTTCCCACTACTCCCCCGACAATACATACTCCACTGCGAAGCTCGCTCTCGACACATCCACATTACGCAGCGGAAACAGTATGCAGTCGACTTCGCCCACCGAGTCGTACGCGGGCGCTTCCGCCTCCACCTCCGCGTCCTCTCGACCATCGGCGCCCCCCAAGAACGTGCAATTTGAACTTCTTTTCCCCCAGTCCCCCGGATACCGCGCACGGTTGCCCTTGCGTGTACAGATCTACCCTCACGATGACACCGAATCCATAATTTCTACAGTCAAGAACTTTTACGGGTTGTATCAGAATTGTGGGGGTGTGAGTTTCGAGGATGAAGGAAACAACACTCTCATCGCAAGATACGAGAACTTCCGTGACCATATGGTCGTCCATGTCAGAGTGATTGAAGACATCGGGGCGCCGGCGCACTACGGCTCGAGCGTTTTCCAGCCCGGTTCGGCCGAGTACGCAGGCTCTAAGCTTGGTCACCACGTTTCTAGGCCCGGCTCGAGGACTTCGCGGAAGCGCAGCCCTTCTCCCAATAGCGATAGCGGACGACGTAGCACGTCTGTTGGCACAAACCCGGCGGGCAAGAAGGGCCGTAGCCGCTCTGGCAGAAACCACGCCGCCAGTTACGATGACAGCGCTAATGGCTACAGCAGCGGCGACGGCGCTGCAGGATCGGTTTCAAGCAAGGCGAAAGACCACATTGGCAACACAGACATTAGTGTAGACAACATTGTTGAAGGTGGCCGTCGCAAGCGCGCAAAGTTTGAGAGTTCGGTAGGCACTCAAGCCCCCGTAAGCGGTGGAAACTGAAGGTCTGATGTCTAATAACCGCTGCTGCTTAGGAACTTCCATTATTTGCTCCCCCGCAGATGCCTGCTGCCACTTCTAACCCTTCCGTATCCCCTGCCCGTCGGGTTGAACACCAACGACCGTCGATGCCCTTTGCCCACCCGGGCGCCAACCCCTTTACAAATCCTCGCCCTCTCCAGTCTCCGCAAAGTCACAATGGTTACGGTCACCCAAGCATGTATGCAACGCCCGTGTCCGACCCGAGTCGCCACCGGGGTAGCATAGGATACTCCAATAATGGCTCCGGGGTCCTTCCAACGCCCGATCCTACCATCGGTAGCTGTATGTCTGAAGAGGACAAAGACGTCGCAATCCAGCTTATGAGACTGGGCGATATGTCCAACATTTCTCACGGCCGGACTTCGGCGTCTACATTGGACGATACCTTCAGTGGGAAGGCAGAAGTCTCTTCGTCCACCGGTGCTACAAGCAACAGCAATAGCGATGCCGAAGATGGGCTGTCGCCAGCTCGACGCCAGAAGATCGATAAGGACATGCCTGCTGATAAGGCCCACCCAACGACGGGCAGCCATTTCATGCCCTCTCGAGAGAATGGTGACCTCAGCACGGATAACGCCGTCCATAGCGGCGGCGCTGGCGATTACGGCCCGGCCAGTGCCGACTCTCAGATGAAGCCATCTGACCTGGAGAAGGCGCGAGCCTCGAGTAGCAAGTCAGCCAAGCCAAAGACCTCCAAGGCTGCTAAGACAAGCGCAGGCAAGGCGAAGAGAGTGAACAGTGTGACTGCTGGGCCGATGTCACCCGCATCACTTCCTGCCACATCGCGCAAGCCTTCAGTTGCTTCGGCGATGTCAGGCCTACCCGCCGAGGACGAACAACCAGATCTGTCCACCAAACCCCGGTGCCAGCGATGCAGAAAGAGTAAGAAGGGATGTGACCGCCAGCGGCCGTGCGGCCGGTGCAAGGACGCCGGTCTCAGCGCTGATCAGTGCATCAGCGAAGACGAAGGCAACGGACGGAAAGGGCGATACGGGCGCCACATGGGTGTGCCCATCAAGACGCAAGAGGTTGTCGCACCGCCTGCCTTATTGCCAGCAGCTCCCACTGCGGTGCCCGCGGCTGCGGTCGACAAGAACAAGAAAAGAAAGAGGTGAGTGGGTATATCTACTCACTACTGTTGACACATACCGAGTACGAGAAGTGGCTCGGACGTTTTGGCCGCGAGCGAGAACATAGCAGAAACGGCAGACACCCACAGATAGGCCGTACGGCCTCGAATTGCTGCAACAGTTGACGCATAACAAACTTCAATCATTATACGACCACAGTCACGGTTTGCCTTAGACAACCACGGGTTGCCTCCGACAGTACCAGTGGGCTGACTGTTTCTTCTTGTTGTTGTTGTTGGTGGTGTCATGTGTTTTTTTGTGGGGAGGCGCGACATGGAATCCACGTCTAATCGCGAGGCTATAAAGCCGTTACACTCCTTTATTATCAACAACGACGCTACGCCTTGGCATTGCCCTTTTCCTACTGAGGTAACCTTGCGGGTTTTGGCGTAGGATTTGCGCTGAAACATTGCTTGCCAGGTGTCTCGTGGCAAGCGCGCCTGGGTGATCGTCCTCTGCAGTCTTAACAAGGCCATGGAACCGGCGATGATGGTTTCCGGCAGGAGCCGGTGAAAATAACGGACCTCGACATGGGCAAAAATCGAGTTAGTGTGGCGCTTTATAGAAGTGGTTCGGGGTGGTCAAAAAGGTTCAGTTGCCGTTTATCACGTACTACTTACTATCAAGAGAATGTGGAAGCAATCTGCGGTTAGGGGTCACACACTATCGACCATTGTCCGGAACAACCTTCGAACTAGGGCCGGCTTATTGAGGGAAGGGGAGCGGGATGTTTTACTAGGGGCTTGGGAAGGGAAGGGGTGGTCTACATCATCTATCATAGTCGTTGTCCAGTTACGTTTTTCTATCTATCTGTCTCTAGCTGCTCTTCCTGTCCTGCGGTTTCAAGTTTGTTCTTTTAGTAAATTTTATCGGATAAGTAACTTTACCTGTTGCATTACTCGATTATAGGGCTTTCTATGCTCTGTTCAAGTTCTAAAGAGAAGGAAACAAGGTAATAAAGGGGTTATAGAAGAAAAAGGTTCTAGGTTCGGGTTGCTGCTTACTTGTGTTTAAAACTATACAAGAGGTTTTTCATGACCTGCTTAGTACTGGTAGAGCAACAACCGCGCCTTTAATACGCGCACTTCTGTTAAGATGGTTAAAGTGACCTCTTTCCTCTGTTTTACAACTACCAACATATCGAAAGAGCAGGATTTAGGACCAGGTAAAGAAAACATTCTTGTTAGGTTCCTTTCCTTTCTGCGCATGTACTTGCGCAAAGAACTTCTTTGGAATACTGGATATACAGAAAGTCTACTGGTACAATTCTAGGTTTGCGCAGCACTTTATAAAGTATATAAGGGGTTGTTACAACGAGGACAGCAGTACATATAAGGGCAAAGTGTCTGTCTATCTAAGGTTGAGGTAAGCGCGCGCTGCTAGCCTTTGCTTTTTCCCTTCTAACGTGCGGTGTAACAAGCGCGCGCTTAAATGATGTTTGTACAGTGTACTGTAACCCGAGGTACTTGCTTTGCTGACCTGTAAGATATCTAAAGAGCGCATGCAAACGCTTAAGGAACTTTGAGCTTTACTTAGGTAAAGAAGCAAGTTATGTAGGTTCTGATCTCTCTCTTTTCTCTCTTTTCTCTCTATCTCTCTATCTCTCTCGCTTTTCTATTGTTTTGCTATAGAGATAGAGACGCAACGTCGCAAGCATGCAAGGACTGGAAAAAGAAAGGAATAAAAGGTTTACCGAAAAGAGCTTAATTGATCACTGTGTAGCGGGGAGCTCTAACCCTTTGTAGATTAGTGTCTGCTTTACCGCTTTACAAGTAGTAGCGCTGAGTATTTTAGGTTTAGGCTAGGGATTTAAATTGTCTGTTGGTAAATTGTAGAGAAGAGTACCTGCCTTGACAGCGCTGTTTGTTTAATAGGAGGTATATATATTGTGTATTTCAACTGGCAAAGACATACAGCAAGTAAGAGTTAGGTTAAAATTTTAAATAAACTGTCCTGTGTTTACTTCCCCTGCGATGGTTCTGAGACTTCCTCTGCCAGGTGCGACCTGCGTTACAAAGGAACAAGTCGTGGTTGCCTGGCGATTTTAAGCCGTGCTAGCCTAAGCATATACAGTTTATATGAGGCAACCACGCGCATACAACCACCCTGACAAGTCCACTTGTTTCTTAACAACGTCCATATGTCCTAGACTCCTCTCAAAACATACATGTAGGTACTGCCCGATAATTAGGTTGAGATATGCTTTTGCACAGTCCCCTGTCCTTAATCCCCAGCCCTGGCGTCCCAGTGCCTCTAAATAGACTACGTGCTCGTGCCCTGTCTCGCCCGTTCCCCTCCGGCCATCAGGCACTTACCACCCAGCAAGCTCGGTTCTGGTTCGGTATCTGCTCAGCGGAAGGAGCCAATGAGAAATCCAGTAGGATGAAATGTATTGCACTCTGTGCGGAGTACCGATAGAGGCCGTGGCTGGATGGCCGGCATGGATGAACATGTGCCAGTTTCGTGAGTACCCATGATCCCAACTTTATGGCCCGCAAAACTTCGCTCTTACGCTCCAGTTCCAGTTTATGCTCCAAAATCCGACCCTTCTTCGGCATACCTGTCTAAAGGTACGAGAAGACGGGGGCCAGGCAACGTGGCGACAGTGGCTGTACTACAGTTGGAGGAGGACGACCCGTTTGCCACCTCCACTCGAATCGAAGCGTTGCGCATCGAGCGCCTCAGATCTACAAGTCGCTGGGCTTTCCCCTTTCACTGTTCGTGCTGGCACATCCTCGAACTGTCTGACCCTGCACAAGCCATGAACCTAGCGCGCATGCTTACCGTGTGTATATCATTCGAGAGTGTTCGCGGGGTTGTGGCTTTCAGTCATGACTACGGCGGCGCTCATCTCCGCCAACGTGACGAATACGGACCCCGTGGGTTCTGGCGACACGGCACTGAGTTGCCCAAAGGACCACTTAGTTCCAGCATTTGGACATCGGACCCCTTGGAATCTTTCATCCATAGCATCGAAGCTGTTGACGTCCCGAAGCTTTCACACGGTCCTCCTTTCTTTCTAGAGCCTGCACGCAGTAGCCAAGATCCTTTTTGCAAGCTCCCAATGGAGATCTTGCAGGCCATTCTCATCCATCTTCGCTCACCCGACGTTCTAAATCTGAAGTTAGCCTCCCGCACGATTGCTAATACCCCACCCCATGATCGATTTTGGTACTCCCGCTTCTGTCCCCAGGGTGAGTTCCGTCACTGTTTCGAGTTTGAGAGATATGAGATGTACAGTGGGCGGTGGGAAACCGTACTTAGAGCGGTTCGAGGCCGACAGCCAAATCACTCTCTTGTAAACAGAAAGAGGATCTGGGATCCAGCTGCCGTCCTTCACCACTTACTTTCTGTGGCAGGACTTGCCATGGTGCTGCTCTCCGCTCTAATGATGAGCCCGTTCCCCACGGTGGTTCCCAGAGCTGGGTAAACGCCAACATCAGGTTGTCCCATGCCTCGAATGAGTACCCCTATATCGTCCAGCGATCGATTGCACTACCTAGTGTGATGGTGTCAATGAGTGTCTCTGTGCTCAAAATCTCGACCCAAAGCTACGTCTCGGGACTACGGATTACGGATACGAACGGCAAGAGTTGGGACCTCGGGTATTTTCGACTCAGCGACTCCGTTACCTTTAGAGCGACACATATTACTGGCTTCCATATTGCGCAAGATAGCCGAGGTATTCGAGGTATTCGCGTTCTGGGGGGTGATGGGTCTATCTCCGAATGGATTGGATACCACCGGGACATTCCCCGGAGGAGGCTTGTACTCCGACGAACGACCCAGGTAGGAGAAAGCGTCATTAGGCACATTAAGGGAGACTTCGATGTAAGCCGCATATTGTCAACTTCATATACCGCCACCCGCTCGCTGACTTTGATACGCTGTCAAGATGCTCTCCTTATCTATATCCGGAGATACGGGCGACTCTACTGACATGCCTGAGACCGACGACCCTTTATGGCTCCCCGAGAGTGCCACCTGGCTTCCAGAACCCCCTGAAGATGACTTATCTCTTTTCGGGGTGTTCGATCTCATAGGGGTTTTGGGTTTGTCTTGGTTCTATCATGGCCAACCTCCATTCCGGACACTGGTCTTTGGCGATTCATCGGGTCCCCATAATGATCAGGCACTTGTTACGAGTATAGAGGTCGGAGGGGCCGACAACGACATCCAGTTCTTGCAGCTTAACCTCGACAGGCGTTGCCACGGGCAGATAAGCCTCATCCTTGGGAGAGCGGAGGACATGGGACGCCCATATCGTCAACACCGCTTCGACATCAGTTCTTCTCAAGGCGAGAGGATTGTAGGATTGGACGCTTATTATTCAGCAGAAGATGGAGGATGTCTTGTTGGACTCGCGGTAAGCCCTTGTACTATCCGACCTGCCGTTCTTAGCAGTCATGGCTGATTGAGTATGGGCCTGACCCAAGTTCTACACCAACTTCAAGCGCCATGTTCTCATTCACCCCTGTCCGCCGCCACCATCCTGTCACACGAGTGCTGAGCAGAATGTTGTCGAGCGTCTTTGGCCCGAGGAAGGGAATATTGTCGGGTTCTTTGGGAAGCAGGTCAGATAATAACCCCCTCTCCGTTGACTTTTGTGCATACAATTGTCTATTACTGACTATCTGCATATCCATCCGTAGCGGGGCGAGGGAACATTAGTGTGTATTGGCATCATCTGTATAAGAATGCCATGTTACGGTTGTCTGTGCCTCCAGATATGACGGAGTATACCTCGGTTGTAACTTGTCTGTAGCGTAACAGAGCCTCAATTCCGGCGTGGCTAACATACATGACATGAGGAGCTTTGCATTGAAATGTATTCTCCCAAGAGGGAAAGGGTGCAGTTTTGTAGTACTGAGCCCCTATGTACCTAGTTTTTGCAAGACTGATGATGTCTGGAAGGATCTGTTGCAAGAGACAGTGCACAGATTTACCTTCCCCGTTTGTTGCCTTCTCATAAACACACATGCAGGTACTCGCTCTGAATGTGTAAGTCCCATTTCGTTGCCCAAGGCCTTTATGCTTCAGCTCTCTTCATACGGTTTCTAAACTTTCAGACAGAGGATAGGATAGGTATGTGGAACTATTGAATGTTGACGACTTCTACCCCGCCTTTGGAAGGGGGGTACTATTACTCTGTATCTCTGTCTGTGCTCTTCCTAAGAACCAAGGTTGCATTGCAGACAGACAACACCTGAATCGGAAGCCATGCTTAACCTAAGGTTAGACTTAATGTAAGTCTCCTTCGCCCACGGCCTTGGTCTATCTAACCTAGACCTTGGATAAAGTATGCAGAATGAATGGTGGTCTAAGGTAGGAAAAACTCGCCAGTGCTCTTTGGTCGTCGGATGAGCTGAACGCTGAAAGTTCCCAAAAAAGTGAGTGTGTTTTGAAGTCCAACAAGACAACTGCCGTGGTCAGCTGAGACCTTTTGGTTCTCATTCCCCTTGACCGAGGTAGGTCCCGTGATCGATTAGTTATGTATGTAGGTAGTGTGCGCCTCTTTGTTTCACTCTTGTTAACTTCTTTGCGCTTCGAAAAACTATCGACACCAAGACAGGCGCACGTGGACTTAGTGTTTCTAGGCAGTGGTACGGCAGATGTGTTTGTTGTCGGTAGGTAGGTTTAGAAGTGATGGACAAGAATGAAAGTATGGGGAAATGATCGGTATTCGGAGATCTGAGTAACGGGGAGTGTGAGGCAGGAAACACAAGTTGGTAAACTACTCAGTCATTGATCTCGTTGCGGACTGACACGCCACACAGACATCAGACAGGCTAACCTAACGCTTGAGCTCTAGGTTAGCAATTACGTACTAACCTGCAGAATAAGTTAGCTCGAGAGGGGCGTAAAGCTGTCAATGTCAGTGCTGTTGTTGAAGACCTCTCTCTTGTACGTCTTTTGACTATCTAATATGTGGTTCTCGACATGACTGCATGTTGCACAATGCATAGTACTGCTGGCATCCTTCGATTTAAGTTAACCTTGGATAGTTAGGCAACCTACCTGCCCACCCAGCTTGCCCAAGATAACCATCCTCCGTTATCCCAAATCTTTCTCTCAACGGCTGCTCTGCGTAGTAAGGCGAGACCTTCGTAGAGTGGAACAAGACGCAAGACAAGAGAGCTAAACCTTAGCGAAGCTGCATGGTTGATGTGAGCTCGAAGTGTCGAAAGTCTGCCAAGCATCGATCCCACGCCGCTGGTTGGTGGCGGCCGCTATGACCACCTAACCGTTATTTGACTTGGTCTAGACATTTGTGACTACACCAAGTAGAAGTGGGTCCGCTTATATCCATATTACCTATCCGATTACGGACATGCAAAGTAAGTTTCTTCTCCATCTTCAACAACTCTAACTTATAGCGTCTTTCTTGTCCCATGGATAATCTTCCAGACTGGCTTGCTTGCTTTACCTTTGATGAAATTGTGTGAGGGAGGGAAAGATTACAGATGCAATCTAAGGAATCTGTCACCAACAAAACGACGAATCCATGCATGTCACTCTGCAGCCACTGTTGGTACTACATGCCTGCAGAATCCTTCAAGACTATACCCTTCTGGGACGTATCCCTCATCTCCAAGAAGCCGGGGGATCTCACTAGTGACAGCGCTAACTGCCACGACAGCGGACACTTTCCCCGCATCGCCAAGCCGTTGGCCCCTTGCCGGTGTCTGTCTGCTTTTCCTTGGAGGGGAAAGGGGGGGAAGAAAGGAATCTCGGTTGGGGTCAGCTGGTTCGTTCGTAAATGGCCACAAGTCTATTTTGCCAGCCCCTACATACAGCCTAGGTTACAGGCCAACTTAGCAAGTAACCTAGGTAGTCTTGCCTAGACTAGTTTGAGAGTCCACGGAATTGGCTTTCATTTATATCCGTCCCAAACGAGACGAAATGAAGCAGACGAAAGGAGGGGCGGAAAGCGGCAAATGGAGTCGACATGGACATGTTGAGTCAAATCAGAGCGTGTCCTCTCTCGAAAACACTTGGCCTTATGTCCACAGTCCAGGACCCCTAGTACTACCGTTAATTAGACCGGCGCCGCCTCCGCAGTTGGTTCTTGTACCAAGTATAAAGATGGTGGATGGGAAGCGTATGACGGGCAACTTGCAAGTAACCCAACTGCATGGAACAAAGTGGAGGGAAGACGAGAAGAATACGCTGATAAGCATCGCATAATCAATCGATCTGCCCAATCTATCCGCATCCGCACCGTCAAAAGAGGATAAATAAGTACAGCATAGGATTCATATCCATCCTATCGGCTGCTCCTGGCCTGCCTGCCGGCCAAGACCTCCGGTGATCGTCGCTTTTGGTCTAGTCGGGGGACGCTCAAGGAACCAACCAGCATTTATCAATTCCCCCGTTTTCTTCATTTTTGAATTTTCCCTCTTTAGTCCCCCCGATCAGATCACCGCCCATCTGGCCAAAACTCCCTTTTGCCTACCATCAAAAACCCACAGACGACCACCAAAGCAAAAGGGCGGTTTGTAAAAACCATGGCGTCTGTGCAAGAGGTAGACGAGAAGAAGGCGGGCTCCATCCCCGAAGCCGTCGTGCTCGAGGACAAGGTTAGCGAGTCCATCGACGGGCCCGGCTGGACGGTCGAGGAGGAGACGAGGGTCCGGCGCAAACTGGACAGGCAGCTGGTGCCCATGGTCACCCTCCTGTACCTGCTGTGTTTCCTGGACAGGTACGTTTTTTTTCACCCCCCTTACGCAGCAGAAACGGGACGAAGTTGGAAGACAAGCTAAGATGAAATATGATGCGAAAGAATCAACATCGGAAATGCCCGCATCCAGGGCCTGGCAACTGACCTGAACCTCGTCGGGTACCGGTTCAACATCGCGACGAGCATCTTCTACGTCGTCTACCTCGTTGTCGAGGTGCCGTCCAACATCCTGCTCAAGCGCGTGGGGCCGCGCTTCTACATCCCGGGACTGGTCCTCGGCTTCGGCTTCGTGTCCATCGCCACGGCCTTTGTGAAGACGTACGAGCAGCTCGTCGGCGTGCGCGTCTTGCTGGGTGTCTTTGAGGGTGGCACATTGTAAGTTCTTGAATTCGATGAGTTGTTTCCCACGTTTCGTTGGATGATTGTGAACTAACGCTCTTTCTTCATGCAGCCCCGGTATCGCCTTCTTCCTCAGCTCCTTCTACAAGCGCCAGGAGCTCTACTTCCGCGTGGGCATCTACGTAGCGGCCGCCTCGATCGCAGGTGCCTTCGGTGGTCTCCTGGCCGCGGGCTTCGTCCAGGTCCCCGAATGGGGCGTATTCGGCGCCCGCCTGCACACGTGGCGCAACATCTTCTTCTTCGAGGGCCTGATCACGTGCGTCGCGGCCATCGCGGCCCCCTTCGTCCTGCCCCAGTCGCCGGAGACGTCGACGCACCTCACCGAGCGCGAGCGCTGGATCGCGAGCGAGCGGATCCGGCTCGAGCACAAGGCGCACGCGCACGAGAAGGTCGAGCTGAAGCACGTCAAGCGCGCCGTCATGAACATCAACAACTACGTCTGCGCCCTCGGCTTCTTCTTCATCAACATCACCGTGCAGGGCCTCTCCGTCTTCCTGCCCACGATCCTCAACGAGATCGGGTACAAGTCGCTGGCGGCGCAGTACTACACGGTGCCCGTCTACGTGGCCGCGTCGCTGATCGCCATCGGGGTCGCGTACATCAGCGACAAGACGAAGCTACGCGGCATCTACCTGGCCGTCTTCTGCGTGCTCGGCATCGCCGGCTTCGGCCTCCTGCGCTGGGGCCAGGGCGCGCACCTCAAGTACGCGGCCGTCTACCTGTGCGCCGTCGGCGCCTTCCCCGGCGGCCCCGGGTTCCTGTCGTGGGGCATCAACAACGCGTCCGGCCCGGCCGTCCGGGCCGTCTCGAGCGGCTACATCGTCAGCATCGGCACGGCCGGCGGCATCCTGGCCATCTGGGCGTACCTGCCCACCGACACGCCGGGTTTCCCCATCGGCCACTCCATCAACTTCGCCGCGCAGGTCGCCACGCTCGCCCTGGCCGTGTTCGGCATGCTCTACTGCATGCGCGAGAACCGCATCCGCGCCCGCGGCGGCAGGGACGACAGGCTGCTCGGCCTGACGGAGCAGGAGAAGATCGATCTGGGGTACAGACACCCTGATTTTAGGTATATGGTTTAGAATTTTTCCTTGTTTTTTTTATTCTTTTTCTCTCGGATTTGGGTGTATATATGGAAAAGGGGGGCAGTTAACCTGGGTCTGTTTATGGGTATGTAGTATGGGTTGTCTTTTTTGATTGATTGTACCTAGGTTACGCGCCTCAACGCGCCTTCAGTTATTGGTGTTGGGGAATTTGATTTGCTTTTTTTTTCTCTTATGCCAGATGGGCATAGCATATTACTACTTACCTACATGCCTTGACCAACCGGTATTGAGCATGTTGTGATTGAGGTGCGATATATTGATCTGCTGTAAGCCTGTCACTCCATGTTCCTCTGTACTTGCTTGATCCGATATGTAGGTGTTGCTTGCGTTGCGCCTTGTCCATCATATATATATATATACTTTATATATTCGCTGTTCTATTGGCGAAAAAGCCAGAAAGCTAGCTACATGTATGTAGACAGCACATCGACCGGCCGACCGACCAAACCAAACCAAACTACACCTGCCCACTGGCACCCCCCAACTTCCGAAGCGCAATGCGCACCAGGCGCGCGACGCCTTCTCCATCGCGCCATATATCGTCGTGATCGCCCTGAAGGTCCTTGACGACGACGAGTCTGTTTCTCTTCCCCTCTTCTGCCGGCCCCTTCTCTTCTTCTTCTTCTTCTTCTTTATCACCTTCCTCCGTCTCAGCGTCAGCTCGCTCTTCTTCTTCGAGTACAAAACCATCCACGTCCATCAACCGCTCGGCCATGCCCTCGACCTCAGGCACATCGACGAGCGTGTCGTCGGGAGACGAGGCGAGTATCACCAGACCGCCTCCTCCTCCACTTCCACTTCCACTTCCACTCTCGGAGCTAGAGATAAAATCGAAGTTTCCGGCATATTTGACCGGCGCAGCTGCGTCCCAGTCGGTTTCGTCGCGACCAAAAGCGGCCCGGAAGAAGGGCGCGTAAGCGTCGTTCCCGCGCCGGGCGTTGATGGCGCGGAAGTCGTGGAGGCCGCTGATGGAGATGATTGCTTTGGGCGGGGGGAGTTTACCACGGTCCTCTTCTTTTTCTTTCTCTTTCTTGTTCTCTTTCTCGTCCTCTTTCTCTGTCTCGCTCTTATTCTCGTCGTCGGAAGCGCCAACACGCCCCAGAACCTGAAACGCCAACGCGCCGCCGGCCGAGTGTCCGACGAGTATATACCCCAACCCCCCTTTTTTCCCCTCTCGAGAATGCAGATACCCCAGCGCGGCCCGGACGTCGTCGACGTGGTCCGGGTGCATCGCGCCCCTGTACGCGTTTACCGGCGTGGTGGCGGGGTCTTGTGGGAATAGAGGGTGCGGGCTGAGGCGGTAGTCTAGGGATGCGAAGCCCGCGATTTTTATTTTTTTCTCTTTCATATTCTTCTCTGCTATCTCATTCTCTGGTACTTCTTCTTCTGCTTCTTGTTTGGGGGGTTTAAGTGACGATGGTTGGGGTGTGCTATCTCCCTTTTCAATTTTTTTCTCAGTAGTAGTTTGAGATTCGTCTTCATCATCGCTGGGGAGACGTTCGTATCCTTGTGTTGAAGTGGTGGTATGAGGAGAGGTGATAAGTGACGGCGATGAGAGGATCCGGTTTATACACGGCGTGGCGAAGACCTCGTGGTCGACGCGCGGGTCGCGCCATGCGCCGCCGTGGATGAAGCTGTGATTTTTTTTAAATTATTAATTATAATCCTCTTTGTTATTATCTTGGTTAGATAGAAGAAATAATGGGAGGCAGGGAGTGAGTGAGTGAGTGGCTTCATTATATAGGAGGAGGCTCTCTGGATGCAAAAAAAAGTGTGGTTTTTTCTTGTTTTTTTTTTCTTTCTGTATTTTCCATCTTTCCTCACCACTAGATAGAGATAGATATACGAGACAAGACTCACCACAAATGAAAAGGGGGGGATCAAAAAAGAAAAAGGAAAGAGGACAAAAGAAAAGAAAAACTAGAAATGATAGCCTTACTTACACGATCCAGTATCTCTCCCCTTCCCCTTCATCCTCATCCCGACCGTCAAACTCCCACACGCCGAGCCTCTGCAGCTCATGCGTTCCGTATCGATGTAAGCTGTATCTCAAGCCCTCAGCCATGGTTTATGAGATAGATGGGCGGGAATTGAAAAAAAAAAACGGTCCGAGAGGCTGTGTTGCGGTTGTGTGATGTGATGTGATGTGATGCATGAGTTGTTTGAATTGAGGGGTTAGTTACAAGTTACAATCGTGGTAACGCGGTGGTTTACCCCGCCATGTCTTCTTGTAACGGACATATTGGAGGTAATGATGTGTAACATTCGGGTTACACATACCAAACTTGAGCCGAAGCAACTCCCCAACGTCACATAATTATTGAAGGTATCCCCTACTGACTTTGTTAACCTGCTGTAATTCAATATGCGCGCCTAGTGTTTCAATCTACGACTTTATACCAATTCATTGCTTTTTCCCAATCAATGTGAAACCTTGAGAAGGGTTTGGAGTAGCTTTTTTGCGCCAAAATACTTATTTGTTGTCCGTCACATGTTTGTTTTGTTTGTTCGCCTTCCTTCGAGAATGTTGCATAACTGCGACACAAAAACAATGCCCTCACTCATCATGCATGCATGCGTGAGCGGGCATGTGCTTCCAAGGAGGGAAAACCGCCCCGATGGGAAATGATGCGAGGTTCATACATATTACATACACACATTCCTCACGGCTGCATAACCAACTGTATAACTGAACAATACCAACCATCGTATCGCCGTCTCTCTCCCCTCTCGCTTTTCAATTCGATTGGTAGTCTGGGATGGAAAGGTAGTTGGAGTTGTTATGATGAATATGCGTGTGTATGTATCCCAGCAGAATGGGACAAAATTGGACATTCCCAAGGTTAAGCATATATTAAGAAGATGCAATGCATTCCGATTTATGCCTCAGGCCAGGAAATTGCGAGGAAACAAGTTTAGCGTAAGCTAGTCTAACCGAAAGGATTTCAAATCTGCATGCGCATCGCAAGATTTCATGCGCCGCTCGAGCGCATCTAGACCGGTCGTTGGTGGGTAATACCCTATGCCTATACGAGTGGTAGCTCAAGCCCTGAAATGCGGTCGCCGCTCTTTCAGCTCTCATAAACGAAGGTCTCGCCTAGAGAGCACAAGATAACGACGGCTGAAAAGATACCTAACTACATAAAGTACTTGGTAAGATAGTGCCCTGGCGGTGCCTGTGCCTGGGTTGACATGATCGGTTCTCACGGCCCGCTACTGCTTCTTTTGTTGTTGTATGTTGGTAGGTAGGCAGTGATGCATTGCTTTACATGTTATGCTGTATCTACTATCTAGTTGTCACACATGTATGTGCCCCGAGTCTTCGGTCCCTCGTGCCTGACTTGAATGATTCTTACTATGTCTGAAAAAGGACAGGAGTAAAGAGAATCTGGGGTAGATCGACATTTTGAGCGTCATCTGAAGACTTGACCTAACCTAGTATCTAGATCCATATGTCGCGTCTTCAAGTCTTAAATGTCAGGGCCAATCGCTGGTCGCCCTTTTTTGGTCTGTAGATGTTATGGTTATCAATGGCCAGGCCATCGACCTTTGATTCTTTCCGAGAGATTTGAGGGCAACAAATGGGGATTATCCTGGTAAAGTTCCTGTACAGTAGACTAACATAGTAAGTAGCTTGTATACACGTACTTGAACAGCAGTCAGACAAATCCTGGCACGCTTGGATAAAAAGTCCCCCAGCTTTCCTTTTGGCAAGATCGTTTTCCTGGCAACTTGCAAGAGGTCATAGCGGGATGCTCTTGCAAAGACAGACGATATCGAAAGGGCCGATATGAATATGGATAAAGCAGCCGGAGCCGTCTGCGCCACATACGAACCGACTGTTGGCTAACACTGCAGCCCGGTTTAATATACGGGCGTCAGTCTGCTGTGTATGTATGTTCACTGTTCAGAGGGAGGGTAGAAGTTGACGAAGCAATATCGCCGGGTTAGATGCACTACGCGTAGCGTTTGTGATAGTGTCGCATTGGCGTAAGTTGTAACAGTCGAGAGCTTCTCCCCCGTCATTTGACAGGATCGACAGGCACCGGGACTATTTAGCGTAATAAGCCAGGAAGACAGTTTTGTCTCACCCACCCAGTCGGTTCTTCACTCCCAATCTCCCACTTTTGAGCAGTGGGCGACATTATTTACCCGGACGGCTAGGTAGATCTCCGTCGGTCCGTATGAATTCATGGCCCCTCAAAAGTTGTTTGATCGGTCGGATCAGTGACGTTGTCCATGAGCCTCGTCTTATGACTCTCTTCTATCTACCTGCAACGTCAACAAACGTGGGTCGGCTTCACTTCTATCCTCATCCCATAATGACCCAGGCACTGCCAAGGGACAGAGGTGTCTAGAGGATCACTCATGCAGCAAGCTACCCTTCAAAAGACTCGTTTAGGCCATGGTGTGAAACACGCTCTCGTTTGGAAGCAAGTATGAACAAGTCCAATTCCCACGTGTCTTTGGTGTCTTGAACCTAAGTCTAGACTAGATTAGGCTAACTTAGTTTTAAGTTATGCATTGAAGACTATGCTTGTACTGCTGTATGCTGTAGACAGGCACAAGTTTATACCTGATATTTACAAGGGGCCCCACCGCAATATGGATGTAGCTAGCAATATCTCTAAAGAGATAGAATCCCACACAATTGCTTCCAAGAGCCAAGCATGAAACCAGTGAGCACCAATTTCTCCTCCTCAATCTAACTCCTCTACTCTTCAGATGTACCCAAGTTCAGGTACTATCTACTTAACTCATGTCAGCAACAGTCCATACGGATTGATTCTTCTGGCCAATGGCCATGGGGGAGATGAAGGCAGAGGAAATGAGAGGCCCGCGGCGCCGGGCGGTATGCTAACATGTACAGAACAGAAGCAAAGACGAAAGACATCGCTTCCCGTGATGATGAGACAGCTGCATATAACTGCTCGGGGCTTGTGTTTGTTTAGGGGAACTGGCACACAGCCACAACGATGACACACTTCTTTCCAATCTCGTCAATGCATGATCCACACGTTCCAGGAGCCCTCGCTAAAGGTGACTGACTTCTAATGCCTACTCATTACTGACTTCTCCATGTGCTTCGCGAGGGCCCAGAGTGTCCCACTAGATACCTGTTAGCTTGGTGCTTGCCTTGCTAGCATGATAGCCATGTCGTTGAGATGGGCCGTCGGGGATCCATCCAACAGAACGGAAAAAGAACCCGAACACTTCCCTCCTTAGTTGCCCTTTCTATATGCAGGCACCGATGCACCTACAAGGGTCTGAGGCTGTTTGTTGGTAATCCACGTCTGGGGTCCAAACTTCACAGGGCTTTATCCACCATATCAGCCAGCACCCACCGGCATCTCATCCCACTGCAAGTTCAACAGTAAGATGGCTAACGATGATGAAAGCTAACCTAACCTAGTGGGATGATGCAAGGGCCGGTTGTTCTAGAAAAGACTTGGCTTCTTGTTGTTGGGAGCTAGCTAGCTATAGCTATCGGCGTAATACCTGCCTGTTTCTGATATAGGCGGCGTCCCCAGGAACCCAAAGGCCTGTCTGTGCACTTCACCCTCATGAGCCAAGCGATATGGACCACCGGGGTTCATCCCGCGTAGATGGTTCGGAACCCCAGAGGTCGTTTCCTCGGCGGGGTGGACATCCAGCCGTACGCGATCTGGGCCCCTGGTATTTTCCTTGGGGGTACAGTAGTATATAGACTCGGAAGAGATGACGCATAGTCCCCAGCTTTCTAAGACGTTCTAGTCCTCTTCTGCCTCTCCCTTTGACCATCTTTGCTTCTTATGGACGCTACATAGCGACGACCACATGGCCGCCCAGGACCCGAATGCGCCCACCGATAGCAATGGCGTGGGATTGCTGGTCGCTGGCATTGTCACGCTCGCCGTCTCGTGGCTCTCGATGGGATTACGAACCTATGTGCGCGCCGTCATGAACCGGTCTTTCCAAGTGGACGACTGGGTGATGCTGGCCGGTCTTGTGCGTACCTTCTCTCTCTCTCTCTCTCTTTACCTCTCTCTTTTGCTCTGGCTTTCTCCTACGTGTGCTGATAACGGAAACTTGGTAGGTCAACTTCACAGTGTCATGTTCGTTCGTGTTTATTGGAATCACATTTGGTCTCGGCAGACACAACAAGTCACTTTCACAGTCCGACGAGATCGAGGCATTGAAATGGCAGGCGTTGGCAACGGCGTCGTATGTCTCCAACATGTGGCTCATCAAGTTGAGCATCGGCATTTTCCTGTTGCGGCTGGCGGGTCAGAAGCGGTACAAGTACATCCTGGGCACCAGCATCGTCGTCGTCGGTGTCTGGAGTCTGGCATTATTCTTCTGGAACATCTTCCAATGCAACCCCGTGGCGGCGCAGTGGGACTACACCATCCTCGAAAGGGACTCAAAGGCGCACTGCGTGTCGGCCGACGAGGTTGTCAGTGCCGCTTACGCACTGAGCGCCCTGACCATCTTCTCGGACTGGCTATACGCACTCATACCCATCCCCATGATCTGGCAGGTCAGGATGACGGTGCAAGCCAAGTGGTCTGTCATTGCCGTCCTGGGCTTGGGTGTATTCGCCAGTATCGCCACCCTCATACGACTCAAGTTCTTATCGGATCTCACAGACGTGTCAGATATTCTCCGTAAGTTGTGCCACCCGCCTACCCTACATCTAACCTCACCTGTACACAGACAGGACTAACAGCAAGGTGCTCACGTCAAAGATGCTGGGACGGACGCAATGACGTGGACACTGGTGGAGCCAGGAATCGCCATCTCAGCCGCCAGTCTAGCGACGATCCGTCCGCTCCTCCGAAGGATGCGCATCACGGGCTTCACGAGCAGCGAGCGGAGTCGCACGACCGGACACCGAAGCCAAGACCAGGGCTCGCGCATCAGACGAGCGAGCAAGATGCCCGGCTTCGGTTCGCAGGACGTTACGCTCGTCGACATCGAACACGGCAGCAGTGGCAACAGCGGACCTAACAGCAAAACCGCGGGACACAAGATGACGCACCTGCCCAAGGTCTTTGAGGTGTCGTTGGATGCAGAAGAATCAGGACTGACGAGGGGTGGCGATACTATTAACAGTGATTTCCACTCCCGCGGCAGGGCCGAAGTCACGAGCGAGGTGTTCATCATAGAGGGCGTGCCCACGCCGCCTCACTCGCGGGAGGGATACCAGGATACCGGCGTGTGGTTCAACCAGGAGTCGGACGATTCGTCGATCGAGCTACGACGCCCTCCTCGGGCTGCGAAGTCGCATTTCCGACGGTGATTTTTTTTTGGGATGAATGAGATATTACACCACACCACACAACACAACACAGAACGACGTGATACTGAATCGTTATTCTTCGGGGATACGAAAGCAACAAAATTCGCGAAGACACGACATACACGTACTTGCACATACATACATACACCCAACAAAGTCGGGTGTTACTCATATCTACTCACGCTACTTACTTTATACTGCTATTCTACCTATCATCACACTCATAAAGCACACACCACCACGACACTCATTTACTTACCTACACATCCCTCACATTCACATAGCCACACATACATACAAACCATACACTTCGTCACGACCAGGAAAGAAAAGAAAAAGGGCAACCAGGATTCGGCGCGCAAGAAGAAGAAGAAGAAGACGAAAAGTAATGGGCCTACGAAACAAAACAAAATCAGCAGCAGCAGCAGCAGTATTTGCCTCCGGATGTATATGTAAGGATGAGGCTTTGCTTACTGGACCTTTTATGGTTCAAGGAAGAGTACTGAAACAAAACAAAACAAGAAGAACCCGGGGTTATTAGGCTTCAAGTTTACGTGTTCAGGTTCAGGTTCGACCTTAACCTAGGTACTTTAGGATCAGGGCACAGGATAGGACAGGGCAGGTTTAAATAGATAGACAGAACAACCCTAGGTCCCCCCCCCTCCCCCCAAGTCTGGTATCAGGCGTCCTGGGCGTTTCTTGGTTTATTTATTCTTCTCTTCCCCCCTTTTTACGTTCTGTCTTTTCTCTTTCTTTACACTTAACCTACTTGGCTTAAGTATGTATACTTTACTTACTTATTCCTCAAGATACTTACTTATTCCTAAGCATACTTACTTACTCCTAAGAAACCTACTAGGTTAGGTTAGGTTTATTTGACTTTCTCCTGTATATATTTATAGTTTTGTACCTACATACTCACTTAACCTACATTATCATCCATGTACTCTTGCTTTTTCAATTTTGCAAACTTGGCAGGATGGATACCTTTTATATAGGAAAGGAAAGAAAAAGGATGGGTAGGATAATTGGAATATATAGATAGGTAGGTACGAATAAGGATATAACCATCGGCATCACTGAATGAGGAATTTTCTCTTCTTACTTACTTACTCTTTTATTATTTAATTATGCAAAGCACCCATGCCTTGAACGTTTAAATGCCGCCCCCTTCCCCTCCTTTCTTTGGACAGAATCAATAATACGCCTCAGTCATATGAGCACAAGCATGCATGTCAAGGCACGACTTCATCAAGGTATCTAATATCATTTATCTATCGGTCCTCCGCACCAAAAAAAAGAAAACGAAAAACATCGCAGACCCGGACATCTGTTACGTATTTGTGCATGTATGCTGCATGTCGCGAGGTCCAATATCTATTATCTCTATGCATGCATATTATTCGTATGATAGATGAGATACATCGATCGAACCCTTCTTTATCATCAGCACTTTTTTTTTGCTGCTTTCTCATCTCATCTCATCACGGACCTGCCTGCTCTAAACTCTCCCCCGCCTTGTTCCGTCTAAGAAATTGAGCAAGGAACAAACTGGGCCTGACCTATCTAGAGTATGTAGGCGTGTGGTGCATGTGTGTAGTCTAGTGTAGTGTAGGGGGCAATTTTTCGCCGCGCAGTTGTGTATCGTCGTATGTATACCCCCATGCGGGAAAATCAAAAGTTCAGTCCAGTTCTGTTCGTTTGGATCATATTTTCACATGCTGTCCGCGTTTCCCCGGCCCAGGGAAAAATAAAAATTTCCCGCACGATACGTGACTGCTTGCTTGCGTGCTCATTTTCTTTGGGATCGACCCCGATGTGTCGCATTACATATCCTGGTGAGGCGAAGCGCCACATCAAGATAAAAACAGGCGTGTTTTCTTCCCCGTTTAAGGCCGTTGTTGCCTTCATGTAAGTATGTGTGTATGTATGTATGTCGGCTTATTCCCCTTGTCTTCTGCGTTGACCCTGTGCACACATATCGACTAGTAACACGTACTCTCCAGCCGGAGCTGTAGAGAGAGAGAGAGAGACGGACATGATACCTCACATGTCATCTCCGTTATGACTCCTAGCGCGAGTCCAGATCGGTGGGTGGGGGCTCGAGCAGATATTTCCAAGTTCAACCCCCTGCATCGGTATTCAATCATTCTGTGGGAGGAGGGGTCCCAACTAGGTTACGTCGTCGCACCGTCGTTCCGCGCGGCAGCCATAATGTCCGTAATATCTGGATCCCACTCCGCATCGTCGTCAAACGTGGGCGCCAGTACGAACCCGCCATACACCTGGCCCATGCCGAAAGCGACTCCCGCGCTCTCTTCCGCCGTCTCGACGTTCTCCTTCTGCTCGACAATCATCGCCGACGTCAAAAAGTCCGTCTCGGTCGCCATCCCGACGTTGAGTATCGTGCCTCCCCAGTCCAGCTCGACTTTGCCTGACTTCCGCACGTTGAGTCGGCCTATATAGCCTCCTTCGGCCGGCAGACCCGTGGACCTCTTCTTCTGGGATGCCTCCACACCCTCTTCGCTCTTCACTGTCGGATTATTACCGCCCGGTGCTGCGTCAAACGGGTCGTCCTGCTCATCTGATCCGTGCGAGGGTTTGATTAATGGTGGGAGAATAGGTGGCAGCTGGAAGATAAACAGCTGGTCATCCTTTTCCTGGCCTTCCTCGCCTTCCGCCGGGGGGTGGAGAGTGAGGGTCTGCAGCAGTCTCTCCATGTCCGAGGCCAGGTGCATGAATTCCGGGTCTTCGGCAATCTTCTTCTCCTTGCGCTTTGCTCTCTCGGTGGCGGCGTCTATCGCGACCCCGTCCTCGTCGATGATCGGCTTCCTCTTCATCTCCGGGGAAAGGGGCGCTTTTGGAGCTTCGGGGATATCGGTCAGGTCTACGCCCGCCCCGTCTTCGTCCGTCCCTGGCTCGGCCTTGACCTTGACCAGGCTCTTGGGGGCCGCGTGCCAGACTTCGTTGTCGTCTTTCATGCCGAGATCTCGGGGGTCCGTCAGGGGTTCGTCGACGAACAAGTTCCCTTCGTCGTCGGACGACTGGCGATCCTCGGCTTCCAGCTCGGCTTGGGTCTTCACCTTGACTTCCGGGTCTTGATGCAAGGTCCGCTGCATGCCGAGCGGCAGATTACCCACCGACTTTTGGGTGTAGCGGGGAGGCTGATAGAGTGGTGCGCCGTCAACAGCGTGCCCGTCCGTCATGCCGTTCAGAAGATCGATATTGATTCGAGCTTCGTGTTCCCGCCTAGGATGATACCGTAGCCGGTTTTCAGAGTCGTGGCGGTATGACGACCTCCCCCCTGAACCAGACCCAGATGCCCATCCACCACCGAAACCGGAATCTGTCTTGACGTTTTCTGGAGCGCTCGTTAGTCAAAAGTTCCATAGTGTGCGGAGTACGGAACAGATTTATATTTACCTGATGCTATTGCAGAGAAAGGCCCACTGGCTGTTACTGTTCGTCTGATGAGGCCGCCACGAGGCGGACCCCCTCTTCCACGGCCCCTTCTCGCCCGGCGATCTTCTAGACGCTGCTCACGCTCCTCTGCCTTTATCTTGGAAGCCAGGTCCTTGTTTCTGGCCTCTTCCAGCCTCTTACGTTCCGCCTCATCTCGTCTCACATTTTTCGGCCTAAAGCGAGTCCCGCCTCGAGATGGTGCAGCTGCTGTCTGAGAGGGCCCCGCCACAGTAGGGGTAGATCGCCCACTTGACAATTCCACAGGGGCAGTGGCTTCAGCAGGAACGGGCGCATTCGATGACGGTCCCGAGCTTGCGGTTTGGGACGAGGCACCGCGACCCCTGGCACTCCTCGTGCCTCTTCCTCCCCTCTCGCCTCCACGTGAGCCTGCCGGCATCTTTATATCATTAGAGAGTGACCTGGGAGTTTTCTTTCAATTAGGAGACCTATTGCCGATCTACTGACGTGTCTTCACCGGTGTCTCTTGTATCCTCTTCTCAAGCTTGGTGTGGTTTACCAGTATGTTCAAAGGTCAGAAAAGTTTATGGTGGAGAAATGTGACCATCGATAATGGTGGGGCACGACTGCACAAGTACCACCCGTCAGACTTGCTGTAGAGCAGTACAATAGGCAGTTCAACAGTGGACAAACTTCAAGATTTAACCTAACAATGATGGCTTGTTGAAATTGACTGGCAATACCAACTAACTCCTGGCTTCCGTCACTGGAATTCTTCAATACAAAGAATGTATATACAATCATAGAGAGCCGAGGTCAAGTGTTACCTGGCGGGTTTATGTGGCAGCAAGATGGCTACAATGCCTGGCATGTAAGCTGATTACCGGACAGAGATCAATGCTTGCTCGCCAAACACTCGCTCGATACTGCCTTCTTGCAGGAGCATTGACCCGAGCCAAGTGCGACCGGCCTCTACGGTCGCTGCCCCAAACTTGACCACCACGCAGCCACGGACACTGGCAGCCGACCAGAGTAGGTTGGCTGATTTCTCTTGCGCGAGTCTTGCCGCCCGCCAACGCTCGATTGGTGATTGCGAAGCCGCCTCATCCTTTTGGCGAGCCGCGGCATTCCGGAAGTCACGGGCCCCCAGTCTAGGCAAGGCAGCGAATTCTGCTAGGAAGAACTCTCCTACTTCCCTCACCAGTGGGCCACGTAATATCAGGGTGCCCATCACTGCGTTCTTATACATGGAATCAGGGAGAGTCCCGACTTCTGCAGCGCGGCCCGCCCCGTCGAGGATTACAGCGTCGCGGACCAGAAGCCGCCGTTTGGGACATGTTGGACTTGCGGGGACCCAGACCTCGTTCCGGCCCGTCCACCGTGTCAGACTCCAGTTCTCCCCTCTGGCCGAGCGGCCATGCGTTACCCAGTCGAGCAGGCACAATGAAGCGCCCAAAGAGACATTAAATATCTGCGTCTGCTCATACACACTGTTCTCGAAAGGCTGGACAGGGTCTGGAAGAAGACAAAGCGCCGAGTCGTGTTCGAGCTCCACCTGTAACTTCTGTTTCGTAACGACGTCCAAGCTGGGAGACGGGAATATCTTTGTATGGCCTTGCGTGGCGATGCTTAACTTGGCACCGGCCCGGACCTCGATAGTAAGGTTTACTGTGTCCCCGCCTACGAGACCCCCGCCGTAAGAGAGGAGGAAGACCAGGACGCTCAGCTGGTCGACTCTGAGAGACGGCGATATGAGTTTCAGGGGATACTGATAGGTGATATGCTCCAGCGCGGAGGTCTTGTTTGGCCGCAGGCTGACCACGACGCGGCCTTCGCCAGGGGACGACGATGAATTGGGGAAAGGAGACTTCATGGTGATTGCTTGGTCGGGTGTGTCCAGCTTAAGCCGCGCCTTCCGAAATCATGTCATGAACTGCACATGAGGCAGAGGGCGATCGCTTTGAGTTGGTAAGATTTATGGCTCATCCTTATTGTGGACGCATCAAAGAACTTCCCAAGCCGGCGGAAAGCGTTGGTTGTACAGCAGGCTACATGAGGTTATCGCAGATATGAATACATACCTGTAGGTAATACCTACGCTAAAAAGTACTTATTACCCCAGCAATAATGCGTTAAGGAACCCGCCAGTGGCAGTAACCTAGGTATTAAAAGGTAGCAGCATCAAACCATAATGCATCCATTTTGTCGCAAGCAGGCACTGAAACCCGGCAGGCAATACTAGAAAAAGGAAGGTACAAAGTTTTGGGTCATTTTCAATCTTGGAAGGCAGCATGGGATAGGAGATGGTACGTGTGTGTATGGCAGGTACGGTACAGCAGTACTTGTGGTTATCAGGGGAAGCGACGCGTTTTGATCTGTTTAAATACGCCCACCGTCAAATCAGCGGACACGCGCGTAGGTACCTGCTACAAACCACTACAACAGTACAGCATACAAACAACAGATAACTGCCATCACCCAACTTTTGAAATCAAGAAATACATACAGCAGTACTCCACCACCGTTAATACACAATTCCCACTCGGATTCCTCGTCGCGGCCACCTGATTCTCTCGTACCAAGAATGATAGCGTGGCCTTGAATTTCCACCACATGTCATCGTCCCGATTGCCCCTCATGGAGACCTCCGACAACAACGCGAGCACGTCGCCCGCGCCACGCCGTTCTGGACGTGCCAGAGCCGCCCCGAGGAAATTCAGCCCCCAGCCATTCGGCCCACAGAGCGACCATCCGCCCTCGAAGCGCAAGCGCGGACAAGACGCTGATGGAGACGACGATGATGATGGTGTGGAAAACGAAGAGCCGGATGCGCTCGACGAGGACATGGCCTCCGACGCCGAGCAAGAACAGGAAGACGAGGAAGATGCCACCGACGACGAGCCCACGCCACGGCCCAAGCAATCCCGGCCGAGCCAGAAGTCGCTTTCGAAGAAGCCAGCTGCGAAGCGCGCCAGAGTCAACGGTAACGGCGACGCACCCGCTGCCGTCTCAGCATCACCTCCCCTCCTGGGTGCCGCGGTGAAGCTGCCAAACAGGCCCAAGAAGACCACGAAGATTGTTGCGCCTAACTTTGCGAAATCTGACGGGAACGACTTGTATAGTAAGAACAGTCTTCCAATCGACCCTCCTATCGACTCCCACGCTCTACCGTGCGGTGCTAATGTCATGGGTAGCGGAGATATTCGCGTCGGGCCATGGATCGGACGAAGTGGCCACGCACTGGTATGAGCAATGCCAGAGAGACAAGGCCAAAGCCTTGACGGAATTGATCAATTGCGTGCTCCTGGCGGCCGGCTGCGATCACCAAATCACAGAAGACGATATCCGAGACCCGGAAAATTCGGCGAACAGACTGACTGAGCTCGAGGAAGCCTATGAGCAGGTATGTACGTCCCCTCCTAAAATATCAGGCAACCCCGATTCTCACCGATATCTACAGACTAGCATATCCGACTATCCGCTCATCTCACGAGTTAAAAGTAGCAAAAACTTTCGCGACCTGCTGGTCGGGTTCTTCGCATCCCTGGTCAGCGTACTTCACGAAAGTGATCTTATCTACAAGGACGAGGAGGTCTGGGACACGATTCAGCGATGGGTCGGCATCATGTCGTCCTCGGCGCTCAGGCCGTTTCGGCATACGGCGACGACGCTGGGCTTGTCTATGCTCACCGCACTGATAGAGGCCATGGCACGGCTCGAGAAGCGCATCACGAAATCGAACCAGGCCCTGCAGACAGAGTCCCGCCGACGGGACAAGAACGCTGGCCTTGTCGTTAACATCCAGAAGAATCTGGATGGGGCCAAGGAGAATCGCGAGTTCCTCGACGAAAAAGCCCGAGATCTTTACAACATCATCTTCGTCCATCGGTATCGCGACATCGACCCGAAGATCCGCACCGAATGCATCGAGGCTCTCGGAACCTGGGTATGCACCTTGCCCACCGTGTACATGGCGCCGGAATACCTTCGATACCTGGGCTGGCTGCTCTCCGACGTCAATGTCGCACCGCGCCTGGAGGTCTTGAAGCAGCTCGCAAAGGTATTGAAGCGAGATGCCGAAAAGCTGGCCCACTTCATCGACAGGTTCCGGCCACGGCTGGTCGAGATGGCGACGCGCGACATCGAGGTCTCCGTCCGCGTTGCCGCCATAGCGGTCGTGGACATCTTGCGAGGCTCTGGCATGCTGGAACCCGAAGAGGTCGATTCCATCAGCAAGCTCATCTTCGACTCGGAGATACGAGTGCGCAGGGCCGTTGTCGGCTTCTTCTCCGAGCTGGTGCGGGAATTCATCGAGAACAAGATTGACGACATCGGCGGGAACGACGTGCTGGAAGAAACGCTCGGAGACGAGGAGGAGGAAGAGTACGAGACGGTCAGGAAGGACTGGTTCAACATCAAGGCCTTGGCCGAGAACCTCGCCGTGTATGATGCGCAACTCGATGCGGCCGAGGACGAGATAAGACACGGGCTGGACGTCGCCGCAGACATACTCAACGCCCACGTGCCCGAGAGTCGGATCGCTTTGGCTGCACAGGCGCTTTACGAGAAGGTCCCGGAGATAACGAACTGGCAGGTCATTGCCGGCTATCTCCTCTTCGATCACACGACGAGTGCAAAATCCGGCTCGTCCAAGAGCAACTCGACAGAAGTCGCCATCAGGCGGGCAGTTGCGCCGGCAGATCGGGAGGAGAGCATCCTGCTGGAAGTGCTGGCAACTGCCGTCAAGGAAAGCCTCCACCCGTCCCACGAGCACGATAAGAGCCGACGACGACCTCAGAGGCTGGACCACGACGCCCAAGAGGAGGCGGTTCTCCAGCTTGCGGGCTACATACCCCGTCTGTTGAACAAGTTCGGCTCCGACCCCGGCATGGCCGCTACGGTCCTCCGTCTAGAGCATTTCCTAGATCTCGACGCCTTCCAGCAACTTCGTCAGAACTCGGCTACGTACGACCAGTTGCTTAAAGAGACAACCAGCCAGTTCAATCGGCACGTTGACCAGGTGCTGCTCAACGAAGCAGTTGCCACGTTTCTTCACGCCAGGCAGTGCTACGAGCTGGAAGACCTGGTAGAAAGTCAGATGACATTGCTATGGGAGGACTCTATCAATGCGCTGCGGAGCCTGGACAAGATCTGCGAGCTCTCTGCGCGGAACAACCTCGACAGGCCGACGCTCAACAACCTCAGCCAAGTGCTGATGAAGATTAGCAAGCTGGTCACGGTCTCGGACTGCGTGGACGTGCTGGAGACGCCCGGCACCTCGATCGACTCGGACCGACCGGCCATCAAGATCCTCGTGGGCATCGTCGCCCGCGGCCGTCTCGTCGAACCAAACGACGAGCTCGACGACCCGGAGGACGAGAGCGTCGCCTTTGCGATCAAATCGTGCCTGTTCTACATGATGTGGAAGGTCAGCAAGCTGCGGAAGGCGGTGCAGGAGAACGAGGACATTCCCGACGAGGGGCTGGACCGGTTCGTCCTCCTACGCAAGGAGCTGATCAACAACCTCATCCAGACGTTCTCGTCGCGCGGGTTCAACGACGACCTCAGGCTCTACGCCGTCGGCATCGCGTGCGACATCACGCAGCTCTTCGTCTTCTTCCGGGAGCACCTGGACAATCCCAAGTACAGGAAGCTGAGCCCGCTGCTGGAGGAGATGCCGCACGCGCTCGTGACGCAGGAGATGATCCCCATCTTCGACGCGGCGGAGAGGGCGTACGCGAAGAGGGCGAAGAAGACGCTGAACGAGCCCGAGCCGGACGACGAACCTATCGCGGATGACGACGACTTGCCGCCAGAAGACGACGATGAGGAGGAAGAACAGATGACGGAACGAGAGCGCTTTGCGGCGGAGCTGAAGGCCGAGAAGATCCTCTGCGAGCTCACGGCGAAACTGGTCATGGGCATACTGGCGAAGACGATTGACGCGAACGGCCCCCATGCGGGCAAGTTGCGGAAAAGACTCCTGAGGAACAGGAACAAGCTCGGGAGCAGTTTCAAAGACGTCGTCGCCTACCTGGACGAGGGATATCTGAGGGAGATGCAGGGGGGTGGTGGTAAGAAGAAGTCTACTACTGCTGCTTCTACTTCTAAAGCGAAGGGGAAGGAGACGTCTGCTGCAGGGGGTAATAGGAAACAGCCGCTGAGTGCGGAGTTGGTCATTGATGATGACGATTCAGAAGAAGAAGAAGGAGGAGTGAGGAGGCGAGAAGAAGATGATATTTTTGCAGAGGAAGAGGATGAAGAAGAAGAAGAAGGCACGCTAGAGGATCTCAGACGGATGGAGTTGGTTGACGATGATCCTATCGAGGACGACGAAGATGATGAAGATGATGAAGGTACCGAGCTGGCGGATCGGAGGGGTCAAGAACGAGGAGATAAAGATGCTGATGATGACGACGATGAGGTGATTGGTGATTGATTAATCGATTCATACGATCGAACAAAGGGAGTAGTTTAGTTTAGTTTTTATTATTACTTTTTACCCCCCAACCTACATACGTTGGTAGGATTCAGCGAGGTTAGGTTTTCCTCCTCCTCAAGGGGGAGGGGGATATATTTGTTGTTGTTTTTTTGCTTCGAACCTAAACTTAGGTACTTTAGTTTTCTCTTCTTTCTTCTCCCTGGTGGTTGTTTTTTTATAATAGACAAATTCAATTCATTAATTATTTTAATCAACACCTTTGTATTGGTCCTCTTTTAACCTAGATAAACGCCTCTCAACTCTTACAAAATAATATAGTATATTATTAAACTAACTTAGCAAATGGACAAGTATTTAGGTAGAAAGCAAACCCTGTGCCAAACAAAGCTATCCAGGTTAGTTAAACTGAAGCAAAGCAAAAGCAGAAGAAATCACCTTCCTCCCCAGTTCTCAAAGACGTACACCACCACCACCACCACCACCTCTTTCTCGATGCCCTGGGCCGTCATTTGTAAATAAAACAGAGAAAGAACCTTGAACCCGAAAGCGAAAGCGAATTTTAGAAGCGCCAGCCGCCAACGCCAACGCCAACGCCTTGCCCAAGGATACATACATAGATACATAACATAGAAAAGAATCAAGCACGTAATTACCAGCACAAGTAGATTTACAATGCATCACATCCATCCATCTCTGTTTTAGGGACAATGTGTAAAAGTAAAAACACCTCACGAGCAAATCTTCGTCCCGAACAGACCGAAAGTCCTCATCCATCTCCGGCCATCGCCGGCATCAGCCAGCGCGGGATCGAGCTCGCGCACACGCACGCCGTACTCTTGGATGCAGCAAGTGAAGGGCTTATTCGAGACCGCGATCGCTTGGCCACTGTTATTCCGTTGTTGAGTCCCGGCCGGGGGCGGGGGCGAGCTTGGAGGCATGAGTTTGGCCTCGATGCGTTGCCGGTTCTTGAGCTGCGTCTCTTGCTCTTTGAGCTTGGCTTCCTCGAGGTTTCCCCATAGCTTGAAGAGTTGTTCTCTGAGGGTCTCTAATGTTTCTTGATCTTTTCGGAGGCTACCGTTTCCCTTCGTCAGTATGGAGCTAGGAAATAGTAGTTTTTGAGGTTTGTGTGGAAGTCCGAATTCGACTTGGGACTGTAAACTTACTCGCACGCGTCTAGGCTGGTCAGCTGCTGGGCCTCGTTGTTGTCGACGAGCACCCAGAACTTGGCGTTGTTCTTGGATTTCGGGTCGACGCCCTCGAGCTGGAGGGCGAAATGCCACTCCCACACACCGGTGCCTGCATCTTGAGAGGAATCGCTGCTGTCGCTGTCCTCAGAACTCGACTCAGACTCGGAACTAGAGTCGCTCCCAAAGTCGGATAGCACATCGGCCTCGGTGCTCTTACGCCAGGATGCGAAATCCTCGAGACGTTGCGGGCGGAAGTCGACGACGCGGGCGTTGGTGCGATATTTGGCACAGGTGAATGGGAGTGTTAAACTCACTTCTTTACCATCGAGTGTCGTGTTCCATGTGGCTGGTTCCACAATCGCGTAGACGGGCGTCACGGGTTGCTCGCTGCTCTCGCATTTCACTAGATCGTTCAAGCCAAGCCGCTCCTCGGCCTGCCTCTCCTGCTCTTGGACTTTTAGCGCCACGGCTTTTCGATTCTCTTTCCTTCGTTCTCTCGCGTTAAGCGGCTTCGCGTCAGACAAATCTGCCGCATCTGCTTTCCGCTTAACGCCCTGGGCGCCGCCTCGGCCGCCGTTTTTCCTGAAGCTTTTGATCTGCTTCTTCTTGAGCTTCTCATACTGCAGTTTCCGCCTGATGGCCTCTTTGAGACGTGGGTCGAGGTTGTCCTTGTCCGTGTGATCCAGCACCTCGACCTGTCGGCGGTGATATTCGCGGTCTTCGTGCAAGGCCCCCTCGAGATTGATGCCGTTGCGGGCTTGCTTGACCCGTAGGTTGCGAATGTAAATCCACTGGCCCAGCTGTACCCTGGCCTTGACATCGACCGCATGTGATTCGAAAGCGGTGACCTGCATCGAGCGCTTGCCGAACGGGCCAGTCCATTTACCTACTCGGTCGCTCCCGCCCAACAACGAGTTCCCGTTCGCTGGAGCTTTCGTGTCTTCCCAGGAAAACTTGTGGAAATGCTCGTTCTCGGTATAGTCGGAAACCCACAAGGTGGTCATGTCCATCTCCTGGTACGGGGCCCTGACTACGTGGACGATGACATCGCAGAACAGGCCACTGGTCACGTTGTCCAGCGTGCGGAACTTGTCCTTCACATTCAGAGACTGCGCAACCTGGGTCTGGAAAGTGACGGCATCGGGAATGGCGTCCTTGTTCATGTCATGATACAACCAGGAGATGTACTGGTGCTCGGCCTCGCTGAGCGGTTGTCGGGGCCTGCCGCTTGAGGGCTGCAGAGCGTGTTGTGCAGACTGCGGTGGTGTGGGTATCTGGGAAGCCGAATAAACATAAAAGGTTGTATTATGGTGGGTGATGATGGAGTTGCTATTCCGATAAGTTTGGACCTTGCCCATTTTGACAACTAGGACGTCTCCGGAAGCGGGAGATGGCATCTCATTCAGAGGCCGAAATACGGTGATGGGAAGGTCCGTATACGCATCCTCTGCCGATTTATCCATGATGGTGATTGTGCATTTGTGATCTTGCCCCATGTCAGTCTTGCCTTACTTCGGTCACGGCGTTCTTAACGACGTCCTAGGAAGGCTTTACCGGTTCCCTTGGTGGCAATAGGCGCTCGGAAGTCTTTCACAAGGCCCATGACACTTACAAGCGATTGGACGAGTGTGTCTTTGGTGAGTATGTCATGGATACTGGTGTATCCGGGTGGCAGCGCTTTGCTGCCATTGGAACTCATGGCGACGATGACTAGAGCTGGAGAGGAGAACCGGAAGCAGAAATCATCCTCTAGATGTCAACAGGTCTTCGCCTGCTAGATGAAGCTCTTGACATGTGCTTGAATAGCTACACGTAGGTTAAGTAAGTATGGTTTTCGGGTAAGTACAGTACGCGTTAAACACCTTGGCACGATGCGATGATACAGTTATTAGTACAGCATTAATGATTACAGGCCTCGTAGGGCTTACCGAGATGGTCTGGTTCGTGCTGTACGAGGGCGAGGTCACAGGTTCCAGTGTGCATCTGCTATTAGCCTGCACCGTTCGCTAACAAATTAGTGAAATGGCTTCCACAAAGTACATGAGTAAGTAGGATGTAGGTTAAACAATGCTTCCAGAAAGCAAATGCCATTTCTTATTTCAGCATTGTTGTCCGCTACAGAGACTTGTGTAAAGTAGGTGGCAGTTTTTGTCTCGCATTTTGTATTAGTCGCTACGACGCTTTGGATTGGTTCAAGGTCTTCTCTTCCCCTCAATCTCAAGACAGTCGATAGGTTTGCCACACTAAGAAAAGCACCTGGGCAGCAGGTATTGGCTTGAATGAATACCCGATACGGTTTAGTTGACAGCTGGCTCACGGTCCAGAATCACCCAACAGAGTCAAGTCAGAATACTGGCCTTAAGACGAGGTCTGGAGGGATCCACTAAATACGCCCCGCTAACAGTGAAAGAACGACCTAATTCATCCTAATCTGAATTCTTCTGCCGCTTCCAGTGCATACTTCCCACTTGCTTCCCACCCCACCATAGTACTGCTGTAGCCTGTAGACCATTGGTGACTTCCCCCTTCTTTTCTTCCAGCACCCAGACCAACTCAAAACTTCTTTTTCCCCTCTATCCTCACATTTCTGTCTACGGTTCAGTCTATCTACAGCTGGGAAATTTTTGATCCACCACGATACCCTGACCCTTGCTCATCGTCGGTTCACTGCTACCGCTTACGGGCAATATACCGTCTACCATCTACCGCTAGGTTTTAGGTAACCTCACATCATTTTTCAAGGGGCATCTCCAAGCCGGACCACCCCGCCTTGCGATATCCTCGTTATCCACCCAAAAACAAAAAGCATACACAAACACAAACCACCGCTTGTCACCCTTGATCGACCCAAGTCTGTCGTCGACAGCAATATTACGCAATCATGTCGGACAAATACATTCCCGAGCATCGCCGCAACCAGTACAAGGCGAAGAGCACGTTCAAGCCCGATGAGCTCCGTCGACGTCGCGAGGAGGCCCAGGTTGAGATTCGGAAGGCGAAGCGAGAGGAGAATCTAGCCAAGCGTCGCGGCATCGGCACAGGTGCTGATCGTCCGGGCGCCTCTCTGGGCGCTGCTCCCGACAGCGACGATGATACCGCTCCTACCGAGAGTCAAGTAAGTGCATTTCCATCTCTCATGATGCCGTATTACACGGCAGACGTCTTCTATCCCTGCCAAGGCGTTCCTCGGGGTTTGGATTTCGAGAACGGTGTAAATTCATCCCTACAAGAATCAATTGCCAGCAATTGCCAGCCCAAAAGCTTTGATGGGTTTAATTTACGCTTGTCCCCCTTCCGGAGCAGGGATAGTCCCAATGACTGAGGCCGCCCATTCGAAAGGAGTGAACGTTCTAACATCAACTCTTCCGTAGCTCAACGAGGACCTTCCTCAGATGGTCAAGGGCGTCTTCTCCGACCAGATCGATCTCCAGATTCAAGCTACCACAAAGTTCAGAAAGCTCCTATCCAAAGAGCGGAACCCCCCTATCGAGGAGGTGATCAAGACGGGTGTCGTGACCAGATTCGTCGAGTTTCTCCGCTCACCCCACACCCTGGTCCAGTTCGAAGCTGCCTGGGCCTTGACCAACATCGCCTCGGGCAGCGCTGCCCAGACGCAGGTTGTCATCGAGGCCGGTGCCGTGCCCATCTTTGTCGAGCTGCTGAGCAGCCCTGAGCCCGATGTTCGCGAGCAAGCAGTCTGGGCTCTTGGCAATATTGCCGGCGACAGCCCCTCGTGCCGGGACTACGTCCTGTCCTGCGGCGCCCTTAAGCCCCTGTTGGCCCTCCTTGGCGACAGTCGCAAGCTCAGTATGTTGCGCAACGCTACCTGGACGCTCAGCAACTTCTGCCGCGGAAAGACCCCCCAGCCCGACTGGGCGACCGTACGTGTTCCCTTCCCAGTATACTCATATTCGACCGCGCGGCAACACTTCGACTGACCTGAGTTCTAGATCATGCCCGCACTTCCCGTGCTCGCCAAGCTTGTATATTCGCTAGATGACGAAGTCCTTATCGATGCCTGCTGGGCCATCTCGTACCTCTCGGACGGTTCCAATGACAAGATCCAGGCAGTCATCGAAGCCGGTATTCCCCGGAGGCTGGTGGAACTTCTCATGCACGGCTCGACCAGTGTCCAGACACCGGCTCTTCGATCGGTTGGCAACATCGTCACCGGCGACGACGTGCAGACGCAGGTCATCATCAACTGCGGTGCTCTGACCTCTCTGCTGGCCCTGCTCAGCTCCAACAAGGACGGCATCCGAAAGGAAGCTTGCTGGACCATCTCGAACATCACGGCCGGCAACTCGCAACAGATCCAGGCGGTCATCGACGCCAACATCATTCCTCCCCTGATCCATCTCCTTTCCAATGGCGATCTGAAGACGCGCAAGGAGGCGTGCTGGGCCATCAGCAACGCTACGAGCGGCGGTCTGCAGAAGCCCGAGCAGATCCGGTACCTGGTGGGGCAGGGCTGCATCAAGCCCCTGTGCGACTTGCTCGGCTGCCCGGACAACAAGATCATTCAAGTCGCCCTGGACGGCTTAGAAAACATCCTCAAGGTGGGCGATCTCGACCGGCAGGCCGCTGGCGATGGCGCCGACTCCATCAACCGCTACGCGCTCTACATCGAGGAGTGCGGTGGCATGGAGAAGATCCACGAGTGCCAGAACAACGCGAACGAGGAGATCTACATGAAGTCGTACAACATCATCGAGAAGTACTTCTCGGACGAGGACGATAACGCGGACGACGGCATGAATGTCCAGCAGACGAGCAACGGGACGTTCGGCTTCGGCGCGCAGGGCAGCGGTGCACAGGGTGGCGGATTCAACTTCGCCAACGGCGCCGACTCGATGGATATGTAAGGCGTGTGTAGCTATCTTTTGCCACCCGTCCCATGAGATTGTCGCAAGCCATTCTCAAGACCTATCATACCAGCGGCCTGAGCCGTACACGGCCGCCTCGTTAGGGAAAACCCCCGCACTGTCACGTCACCCCGCATCTGCAACCCTGCCCCGGAACGACCCCTTAGTTTTGCATTTTACTGCAATTGACCCTGATTCCTCACCCCCGTCAACACCCACTTTTATCCCTACAGCACGACAAGGCGTTTTTCGAGTTAATGAGGAGACTGGCGGTGTGGCCCAGTACGAGACATTGTGAAGCGCGCCTTGGTAGCTTTAAAGCCCCAGCGCGAAATGAAATTACAAGAGAAGGAGGAGAAGAAGAAGAAGAACGAGGAGGAGAATTATGAATTGAGAGAAAGAGGGTCTTGAAATGGTAGCTTGAAAGCTCCAACCCTCGTCCAAAGCAGTTTACGACGATGAGTGACGTGACGAACGATGGTCTCGGGGGGGATGGCACCGCACCGCACCGCACCGAGCATGAACAAACAGGCTCCGCCCGGCCGGCCGCGGGGACGGTCTATCTACTTATAAAAGCTAAGTTTCTCGAGGTACATAAGCCGAAGCCGAACCGAAATTATCTCCCAACTCTGTCGGCGTCCCAAGTGGGTAGAAGACAACAGGGTTAGTAACTGCTAAATGGTGACTGACTACGAAGGTTACAGTGGTCTTCTATGCTAAGTGGCTATGTGGACCATCTGTCGTCTATCCTGTAGTCTCAGTTCAGATACATATGACATTCCAGGCTTTCTTGAAAAGAATGCAAAAGAGCTTGGTTTTTATGAAACTTGTTTTTGTTCGTGTGTGATATCTTTTGTGTGATGGTATCGGGACTGAGTAGTACTGCATACAGACAAGTAAGGTAAGGTCAGCCTTATTTAATCGCCGGTGCGATTTTAACTTTGGGATTTTTTTCATCTCAAGATTTGTGACATGTGGTAAGGAAGGTAAGGATGGATGGGAATCATGGAATAGAGGGAGGGTGGTACGTAGAGGATTCGTGTATGAAGAGAGATGTATGTATGTATGTGTATGTGTATGTGTACTTTGTAGATATATGTAGGTACATAGAGCTGGGAGATGGGAGATGATGGGAGATAGGGGACGCGCTTTTTTCTCTCACACATACTTACAGACATAAACTCCCTCTCTCTTTTTAATATTTGTATTTCTGCCGCTTACCTACTTACTTACTTACTTCCCCAAGAAAGAACGAAAGAACGAAAGAACGAAAGAAACGAAAGGAAGGAGAGATTGGAACCAGTTGATTGAGAATGCAGGTTCTGTTTCACAATTTCACATTTCATTTCATTCAGGTTTGCTGGCTTGGCTTGGCTGACTGATATAGATAGATAGATCCCACAGGTCCAGATCCCAGGTCCCAGGTCCAGGTCTAAATTCACTTCCCAATTTCACTTTTCACTTTCAACCTTTACACTTTTCATATTTTCAGGTTCGCGGACAGAACAGGACAGTAACTTTCTGATATAAATCTATTCCTTAGACTTTAATCATAGGGGGTTAAAAAAAGGAAGGTAAAAATCACGCATCCAAGCCATCCAACTCGATCAACTTCTTCACCATCCCGATCACTTCTCCCCCACCGCCGACAAGGTGCAGGGGCAGGTGCGGGTTATTGACCTTTTGGGCGATGACGTTGTCGACCATGCCGCGCAGGCGGGAGACGAGGACGCCGATGCGGGCCCAGCCGCGGAGACTGTTTTTTTATTTCCCCCAAGGTCAGTTCTTAAGTCAAGGAAAGAAAGAAAAAGAAAGGAAGAAAAGGGTAGAAGGGAAGGGAGGAGATAGAGAGAAGGGAAGGGAAGTATCTAGGCGATGGGGAATAAATAGGAGGGAAATGGAAGGGGAAGGGGAAGGGGAAGGGGAAGGGGAAGGGGAAGGGAAGGGAAAGGGAAAGGGAAGGGAAGGGAAAGGGAAAGGGAAGGGAAGGTAGGGGAGTTAAAAAGGGGAAGAGAAAGAAAACAAAACTTACCGAAGCCATCCATCGACCACCAAACCCCTGCCCATGGTATCCAGCTCGATGGTTCCGGAGAAGAGGAGGAGGGTGAATGCGTTGAAGGCTGTCGTCATCCCATCATTATTAGTCATTCTATCCCTCCATGTATCACTCAAGACAAAAAGAAAAAGAGAAAAACTCACGCGTCAAATCCCTTATGAAGACCTTGCTCGTCGAAATCATGCTAAAGTACGACAAGAAGGTCGCGTTGCCCACAAACGCCTGAGCGCCGAAGAGCGCGCTGCTCGGGTGTATGAACACCCGGCCCTGGTCCTGGGCGAAGTACTTGATCGTCCGGGCCTCGGGGTCGAGCTCGACGGCGCCGGACATGCTGGCCGCGAACTTCTTGTCCGGGAACTGGATCCGGGCGATCTGGGGCGCGAACGCCGACGCCGTGAGCGCGCGGAGGAGGGGAGTCGATACGACATCCTGCTGTGAAGTAGCAGCAGCAGTAGTAGTACTAGTAGTAGGAGGAAAAGTATCATCAACGAGCCCAATCTCGGCGAGCGAGGCGTAGTACTGCGTCCGGGTGGACGCGATATCCGAAAGCGTCTGGTACGATAGGAAGTTCTCGTCACAAAACGCCCGCACCTGCCTCTGCCCCTGCGAAGCCTGCGTGGCAGTCCAGGCCTGGTACGCGCGCAGATCCGTCAGGAGGTCGCCATCCCCACGACTGAAGCGCATGCGCGCCTCCCGCGCCTGCTCGCGCTTGTCGGGCGGCGAGACGAACGGGGACCGCGTGCTCAGGATGGCCGCCACCGTCACGCTCTCGTCGAGGCAGCCGAAGATGGCCCCGTACACCATCAGCTTGCCGCACCGCAGGTCCGCAGGGATCATGGCGAGCTGCTGGCCCAGCGCCGTCAGCTCCTCGCCGTCGAGCGCGCCCATGCGCCGCAGCATGCCGATCGCCTTCTCCACCGCCGTCACCGTGGGCGGCGTCGGCGTGCGGCTCAGGAAGCCGGCAATGTCCCTCGTCCCCATGGCGCGCACCGACAGGCACAGCTGCTCGAGCGGCACGCGGCGGATCTCGGGCTCCGGACGCTCGGGCATGCGCTCCGCCTCGAGGCTTGCCGTGTACAGCTTGTAGCACTTGCCTGCCATGACACGGCCGGCACGACCGCGTCGCTGCTTGCACGCGGCTCGTGAAGCCCACGTGTCTTCGAGCTTACGCATGTTGTTCTGCGGGTCGAAGCTGGTCTCCTTGACTCTGCCGCTGTCGATGACGGCGACGATGTCGTCGATTGTGATGGACGTCTCCGCAACATTCGTCGCCACGACCACCTTTCGCTTCCCGGAGGGCGGGCTGGAGAATACTCTGCGCTGCTCTCTCGTATCGAGAGAGGCATGGAGAGGTAAGACGTGAAGTGACGAGACGGCCTTTAACATGTTCACAGTCCGGGTGATTTCAGCAACACCGGGCAGGAAGATGAGGATGCCGCCCTTTTGGCCCTGGGCATACAGATCGGCGTCGATGGCCTTGGTGGTTTCGACGATCAGGTTGTAGTTGATGCGGGAGCCCATTTTCTGAATGATCTTGTTGATCGGGTCTGCAGTACTTGTGGAATTACTGGCAGGGGTCGTCTCATCATAGTCGCGATATCTATCGTTCTCGATGGTGAAATCCGTCATCCGGATGATATCGTCGAGGTAGTAGTCTTGTACAGGGAATGTCCTGCCCGCGATCTCGACGAGCCCGACCCCGAGGCCCTCGCTTGTGAAGTAGTTCTTGAAAGTGGCGGCATCCAGGGTGGCGCTCATAAGGATAAGCTTGAGGTCCTTTCTCCGCTTCAGCACATCTCGGATGATGCTCAGGAGAAAGTCCGTGTCTAGACTGCGCTCGTGCACTTCGTCAATCACCACATGGCTGACATCGGCCAGGGACGCCAGAACATCCTCGGTCCGCCCACCAGATGTCTGCAGACGCCGTAGCAGAACGCCGGTGGTCACGAATGTGATTTTGGTATGGGGGCCTGTCTTGTTTTCTCCGCGGATCGTGTAGCCGACCTCCTTGCCGACTTGGGAGCATCGCTCCTCGCTGACTCTGTCTGCCAGACCGAGGGCAGAGATACGCCGGGGCTGGGTGCATATGATGTTGGTCGCATTCCCGAGGCCTTTGCTGTATAGGTCATCGAGTATGAACTGCACCGACTGGGTAGACTTGCCGGAGCCTGTCTCTCCGGCTATGATGGTGACTTGATGCTGTAAAACGGTGTTGACCACGCGGTCCCTGACCTGCCAAGCGGGCAGCTTCTGACGCTGGGCCATCATCTCCTTCATGGCCGAGCTCTCCTGCCGCTTCTGCCACTCCTCCCTGCTCCGTGGGTCGGTGCCCTGTGGCAGGGGTTTCGGATGTCGGGACTGGCGTGACTTGGCCGCATGCGTCTTCCGAACCTCGGCCACGGTGGATGCCGCACCCGAGATCTCTCGGAGTTTTCCGGGGTTCTCGATGATGCTGTTGATGTTCTGCTGCATCCAGTCGACGGCGAAGTAGATCTTCATCGGTTCGTCGCTCAGAGACTCGGCAAGATAGGCCAGCGTCTTCTTGATCACGCTGAGCTTGATGTAAGAAGGCAGGTCGGAAACGATGCATAATATCACCTCGGACGGGTACCGCGACGACTTTCGGAATTGTGCAAATGTCTCGATATCTTTCTTGGCCCCGTTCTTCACAGACTCGATGCGGATTTGGCAAACGTCCTGTGACACCTGCTCGAAGTGGTCCCCGAAGACGGAACCGAGGCTTTCCATCTCGTCAGACCAACATTCCTCGGGGGTGCCGAATATGAGAGGCTCCTCGCTGGGAGTCTTCGACCCTGTGGTGGCGTCGTTACCGCTCGACAATAGAGAACTCTGCAAGGCTTCAGCTGTCCGGCCTTCGTCCTGGCCGTGTTCTTCGTACAGCTTCTTGCAGAGCTCGGCCGAATAACCGGATTGCGACAGCCTCTTGACCGCGGCCTCGCGCTTCAAGTCCGACATGGCAGCGACCGACACACCGGCGCTGTAGTTTTCGGGAAGAGCCCATCCGGGCAGGTCGTCTTCGGGAACGTGGACCAGGAGCCACTCGAGGGCCTCCTCTCGGTCTTTGCATCCATCCACCGCTTCTTCGACGTGAATCTGACGGAAACCAGAACCGGTAAGCTCTTTTACAACGGTAGCTTTCAGAGCAGGTGGCATCTGAACCCCGTGCGGGTTCCAGATGACTTCTCTCCGGACTAGGTCCTCGAGCTGTGATCGTGTCTTGCGGCCCATCTCTATCTTCGGCACGGTAGTCCACCCCTTCATGGGATTCCCACCACCACCACCACCACCACCGCCCGATCCGGAAGCACCACTACGCAAGACCAAGCCGGCCGCGCCGGGGAGGGTCTTGGCCTTGGCCTCGGCAGCCTCCCTCTCTTTCCTCTTCTTCTCCGCGGCGGCTTTCGCGTCCTCGCGTTGCTTGAGAGTGGCGAACGGGTCGGCATCGTACATCCAGCCGTTGCCCTTCTTGACATCTTCGGCCTTGATGGCCTCGAACTGCTTCCACAGCGTCCTATAATCCGGCGGCAGCGTGGTGTGGATGTTCTTCATGCTGCACACACGGAACAGCGCATACGTGGCGGCAGCATGTCTGGCCTCCAGAGGGGTCTCCCTCGTGACCAGGTGCTTATGGTCCGGGGCCAGTTTGAAAGGAGGGAGCTTTGTCACTTCTTGCGTCTTGGGATTCTTCGCACTGAGCACGACAAAGTAGGAAACGCCCTCGGACCCTTTCATCTGAGGATAACGATTAACTACGTACAAAGTCTTCCTTGGTCTTGGCCGTCTTGGTCCGGACAATGGCTTACAAGTTGGTAGTCGGGCCTATCCCACTTCTGCCTCTGACAGTGTTCCGATAAGAGGTTGACAGGCAACTTGCCGGTCCAGCTGGAACCTCCTATTATCTGCTTCACCGTCGGCTTCGGCGGCCCTGGCGGCAACAACTCTTCATTCTCGGTCGCCTTTCCTTTGCCCTTCTTGTTGGGCTTGGTGGTGTCCGATGTGGAGTTGGTGAAGACGATGAAGTCATCCTCCCGGGGCGCCGCCTTCTTATTAGTGCTAGACTTTGCGGCTTTCTTGGAAGACGAGGACGAGGCTGGCGGCGCGGGGGCGGGGGCCGGGGCCTTTTCTTTTCCCTTTTTGACCATATTGAGCCATGAGTGAACACTTCCAGTATTTGGTGTGCTCGACAGTGTTTGCGCTCAGTCCGTCACCAAACCAAGAGGGTGCAGTCAAGAAGGACCCGTCTCAGGAGAAAAGTGGCACCTGTCGAGCGCCTGCCAAAAACTTTAAACACACAGTGCTCCAAAGCTGGACTGGCAAATGTTTACTGTGCAGAGTTAGATGTGGTAAGAGTCGGATATATTATAGAAGATGTAGGATGCAGATGAGGACCAGAAAACAGAAGAGAGAGAAAACCATTTCGATACTGGCAATTTGAGTCACGTAGATTCCGCTCACTTCAGTTCATCCTACAGTCCTGTTACTCCTGTCCGTCCGTCGCTCTCGAAACCAACATACTGTGTCTATACTGTATAGCCACCTACAGATTCTGGTTCTTGATTGGCTAGCTCGATATATACTGCTGTACATGCTATTCTTAGCTTAACCTTGACAGCTCCGGGTCAGCCTTTGGAATGAAACACGTCTGCCGTTGAAAGATGCAGATAGCTTCAGCTAGCTAGCATGTACACATTCTGGCGTAGACACATCGCCGACAGATTGCAGCACAAACCTCCAACGACTGCTGAGATTGTCAAGCCACCTATCAACATCGCCCAGATACAGCACGTATCTTCCTCTCTCTAATGAGGTGATAACAGCGGCAGCATCCCGTAGTCGACGTGGTCGGACATAACGATGGACTCGCTAGACGCAGTGATGCCGCAGCCCAGCGATGAGCCGCAGAGCGCGGCGCCGCAGGGGAACGAGAACACAAATCAATTCCAACATGCCATATCAGCCTGGAGAAGTCCGTTCCTCGTCTTGACCCCCCCCCCTCCCCCCCTCCTTTGAGGCTCCGTCGGCGCTAACTACTGCCGATAGACATCGATTTGTCCACGCTGATACAGACTCTCGATAACACCGCATCCGACATCGTCACGTACCAACGAGATTCCACAGTCCAGCGGAAAGACCTGGCCCAGAAGACGAAAGACTTCAGGAAGCTCGACGATGCGACCAAGCTCACAGAAATCAAGAGCTTACTCAAGGGTGGGTTGCACTTCTCTGTCTATCTATCTGCCCTGACTATCTGCGTCACGGATTATTAACACGTGCTTACATACAGCCTACCAAACATTCATCGACCTCCTCACGAACCATTCCAAAGCGACAAACAGCGCCTTCTTACAGGTCTACTCAGCACTCGAGAATGCGCCAGATCCATATCCTCTCCTCGAGGCCTCGGTCGATTCAATGCTCGTGTCCGAAGACACGCTCCCCAAGCTCACACAAGAAAATCAGCACCTGCAAGAGAACATCGCCAGCCTGACCTCGCAACTCGAAGAGACCGAGGCGCGGCTCCAGACGGAGAGCGTAAATCGCAAACAGCTGGAAGCCAGCCTCGATTCCAAGGTGAAAGAGGTCGAATCATCGTGGGCCGCGGTGCTGGAGGAGAAGAAGGACAACTGGGAAGCGAAGGAGAAATCCTTGGAAGACAAGGTCGAGAGCCAGGAACGGCTGATCAACGAGATCAAGGCTAGCTACGAAGTCACCCAGCGTCTCAAAGGATCCGAAAATGCCGAAGCCGATGGTGGTCTCGGCCATGTCACGAGTGCCGAGCTAGAGATGGTCCATTCCGACCTGGAGCGTACCAGCGCCCGACTGGCCGAAGTCGAGGCCCGGAACGAGCAGCTACGCCTAGAGCTCGCCCAGTCCAAGTCACAGGTCCAGACCGAGGCACCCTCCCTCGAAGACGACCCGGCCTATATGCGGATGAGGTCCGAGAACTCGTCGCTCATCCGGAAGCTGGACTCGGCCAGAGTCGAGAAGGAGGCCTTCAAGAGGGACATCGACGCGAGGCTGCGTAGCCTGGAACGGGAAGTCGGCTTACTGACGGAAGAGCGCGACGGTCTAAAGGCCAAGGTACAGAAGTGGGGTGATTACGAAGATCTCAGGCAGGAGCTCGAAGTGTTGAAGAGCATAGAGTTTTCAACCGGCGATGATGACGACGTGCTCGCTACTACAGATGCTAATGGCGTCGCGGCGGCAGCAGCAAAGGGCAAAGGGGACACGCTGGAGCAACTACTACTGGCCAGGAACAAGAAGCTGGGCGACGAACTCACCATCCTCCGAGTGTCACACCAGGATCTCCAAAACCGGCTGGAGGACATGCAGGAGCAGATATCAAGGACTAATGCCGAGCTGGAGAGGGCACAGAACCTCAACGTCCAACTCGAGAACGACCTGGCCAACCTCCAGGCGGAAGGGCAGAACACGTTCCCGTCGGGCGCGTCGGTAGCAGGTACTTACACCACGAGGTACGCGCCCTCGGTCGCGCCGGGAAGACGAGGTGGTGGTGGAAGGACATCCCCCACCTCATCGATCATCTCCGGATTCGACCCCCGCCGCAACACGCCAGGCGGCGGCGGCGAACCCATGGGCGGGGGCTCGGGCATCCTGCCGATGATCACGGCGCAGCGCGACCGGTTCAAGAAGCGCAACTCACAGCTCGAGACGGAGCTGTCGGAGAGCCACCGGACGGTGTCGCAGCTGCGGCAGGAGATCGCGGCGCTGCAGAAGGATAACCTCCAGCTGTATGAGAAGACGCGGTACGTGTCGACGTACAACCGCAGCGGGCCGTCGGCGGCATCGTCGTCGTCACAGGCGTACTCTTCCAATCCTAACCCTTCGTCCGTGACGATAGGAGGAGGAGGAGGAGGAGGAGGAGCAGGGGGGGTAGAGTTGGACAGGTACAGGCAGGCGTACGAGTCCAACATCTCGCCCTTCGCGGCCTTCAGGGGCCGCGAGTCGGCGCGGGCGTACAGGCGCATGAGCCTGCCCGAGAGGGTCGTGTACTCGGTCACGCGCATGGTGCTCGCGTCCCGGACGAGCAGGAACCTGTTCGCGGCCTACTGCCTCGCGCTCCACCTGCTCGTCTTCTTCTCGCTCTACTGGCTAGGCGTGGCGGATACGGAGAAGTACGCGAACAAGCTGGGACAAGCAGCTGCTGGTGTTGGTGGAGGGGTGGGGGTGGGGGTGGGTGGTACTACGAATAATAACAATAATAATCTTAAACATGGAGGAGATTGGCAGGAAGCGGGCTTTGATGGACATTGAGAATTGATTGATTAAGTTTATTGATTGAGTGAGTGAGTGAGTGATTATGATGGGTGGATGGATGGATGGGATGAGAGATGGTACTATCTCTATGGTTTTATGTAGCAGTATCAGATTTTACTTTTTGGGAGTGCCTTTTTGTTGTTTGTTGTTGTTTTTCGGTGTAGTGTTAATACATGACCCACGTCTCCTAACTCTGTTATGTCTGCCAGTGGACGAAGATGTTGAACGTTTTTAATTATGTTCTGCAAAATTAAGTACCCGACCTAGATAGATAGTGTATACAGATTGTGTATATTTTGTTTTCTGCTATAAACACCTAAAGGCTGGCTGGTTGCAACTGTTGTTTTCTTTAAAAGCATGCGTTTTTGTATGATATCTAACTAATTATATGCAGTGCCTAGCTCTTTCTATACAGGCATTGTAGATCTATATATCTATAGATGATAATTTAAAGACAGTGTATTCTATTTACAATGTATCGAACCTAGATAATGCCTCTACTAAACCTACAAAAATCCAGTTGCTCTCCCCTGGGTGAAAAAGACGCGCGTAGGTTTAGCTGGTTAGGTTAACCTTAGGTACTTGTACATCAGAAGCTTACTTACCTACCTACACCTCTATACGTAACGTAACGTAACGTAACGTCTTCAGCATGTATGTAAGTGTTAGTTAACCTAGGCCCTTGGCCAAACTCAGGTAAAGACAGGACTTGTAACGTGGCTCGGGATTTTTTTTTTTTTGGTTACTTACTTCGGCAGCGGCTAGAGAAGATACCAGTAATTCTGCTACTACGGGTGTAGCACAAATAGATCTTATTAAATTAGTCAGATCGTTTGTTGTCCGGCGCGTAAAAAAACTGGAAAAGGCTATTCTTAGTATGTATGAACTTGAACTTGGCCTGGGTCTGGGTCTGGGGCAAACGGCAGAGGACGGGTAGACGGGTAGTAGGGTTTTTTACTTAGAAGCGGTGAGATCTGGGCTTGGGCTGCCTCTTTGATGATATACTAGTCTAGATAGGTGGTATTCTTTGTTGCGTCGAGGAAGATGGTGTCTTGATTAGGGAGATGGCAATATGGTGTTTATATTGCCGAGGTTTATCTTAAGAACCTAACCTTTATACAATTAACACTTGGTGTTGACGATAATGGAGAGTCTGTGTTTTTCCCTGTTTAGTCTAGGTTAAAATTCAACTTGTCCAAGTGAACGATATACCTAACCTATATTGATGATAATGGCGAACCACAGATGCCTGTCCCGTATGATTCATGACTTGTTCATGTTGAATCATATCTAACTTAGAAAAACCCTCAGCGACAGACATACATACATGCATACCTCTTTAGACTCTAGAGTTCAGAAGGCCTATCTCCGAACCTCATACATAGTACTGATAGATTGGTTGGTCCGATCGAGAAGAATATCCCTGTTTTCTTTCTGATTGGCCGAACTGTATCCGTACATTGGTATCGAAGCGCTTTCCGGGTTAAAATCCGAAAAGAGAGAAATTACAAGTAACCTAAGCCGGATACAACCTGGGCTAAAATCTTTTGTTTCTATTTTTGTCCCTTCCTCCTCCTCATTCTCTAACCGCCAAACTTTTGAATAAGCGAGCTAATTTGCGGGGAAACATCGCGAGCTAATCATCAAACTTCCAAGCGAGAATGTTGGGCTAATTATATCACAACATCAAAAGGTTGGTCATGGCAAATTAGCTCTTTTGCTCTTTGGGTTAGTCTAGCTTCTCAGGTGGGCAGTCAGTTCGGAGAAAGCCCATACTTGTTTTGGCTTGGGAACTTGGGAAGTCTTTTCCAGCTGCTCGAGGTAAGGCAAACGATGAGCGGGGAAAAAATGCTAGAGCTACCTAACCGTTAGACTAGTTGTAGATCTTTGCTTGTGGTAATGCATATTGTAGATTCTGCATGATCGGACATCACAGCCGATGTCTGTGTCTCGGACACTCAGACATGAGCCCAACCGTTGCTGAATACTTTAGGTTAGATTGATGTAGGTTAGCGAAAGGCTCACACTGCCAGCTCAAGTGCATGGAGGCCTACCAACTGTCGATAGTCATATGTTCTACAGTATCTTCTCTCGGAGACGAGGAATAGGAACGAACGACACCATTCCCAGAAAGCATGGGACAGGCCAACATGCCGCTCGCCTCGGACCAAGAAGGAATTTACGGCGTCGTTCGATTCCGGTGAAGCAAACCGTGTATGACTATGCATGTCCAAACCCAACTTCGGCTTAACCTAGACAGCGACCACAGGATTCAAAGAACCCAGGTGTTTTGTAAATAGTTGCAAATCCTGCGACTTCTAGAATTTCCACTTTTACAGCTGTATGTCCGATGGGAACTAACTCAGCTCTACCCAAAGTTTACCGCTCCGTCAAGAGATCTAGGCCAAGAAAAAACGGCAAAAGGATTCTTCTCTGTTGGTGTGGCAGCCTGCACCCAACCTCCCCCGCCCTCTCGCGGTATGACTTTTCTGATTGGATTAAACGATAACGGGGTTAGCTTAGGATGGAAGCTGGGGACTGGTCGAAACCAACCCGTAGCCACGGGCGCTTGCGATGCGACGTTTGGGCCAATCAGAGACGGTAGCAAACGTATATCTTTACCCCATGCCAACGCTAGCGATCAAGCTAGCTGCAGAAAGATGGGAAGAACCCTTGTCAAGACTTCCCGCCGGGGAGCTCCACCCGCCTGTCATTTTGAAATTCGACACGTTCCTTCGTCCCCGACTTCATTTGCTTTCGCGCCAAGGAGACGAGGGGAAAGCAATGCGTTGTGTTGCGTTGCGTTGCCTTTATCCTGTCCTTTCCTGTCCTGTCCTGTACTGTTGCCCAGAGAGACCATTAGACCGAGAATACCTTGACATGTAATACAGCAGTACATACTGCATGCATCTACAGTATAGGAGCTGTCAGACGAGCACAGACGTACGGCCCATGCCTCTTCCGGGCAAGTCTATCTATATACAACTCGGAGATCGTACACCATTCGCTTTCTGTCCGGCTGCTGCATCAGCTGCATGATGCGTCCCACCGTTCATCCACGTCCCATCTCCGACAGGTGGACAGAGGAGGGGGAGGGGAAAACCGGGCTGGTCTAGTCTAGCTCTCGTGGTGCCTAAATTAAGAAAAGAGAAAGAAAATAACATACAGGGGCCCCCCTGTAAGAGCGAACCGGATCGAGGCAAAAGGCCTTTCGACTAGCAAACCAGAAACCCTTGTCGACTGCCGCCCGGGATAAGACGGCTAGGCTAGGGTCGTAGTCTAGTAGGGTCGTATCTGCGGTGGATAGGATAGACGCGAGGTTATGCTGCATGCAACAATAGATAAAAAGAGTGATGCCACTCCAACCGTTTTGCCTTTCTGAAGATCTTCTCTTTTTTCACTACCACGCACACGCAAACTTTCTTATAATCCGAAAACCTATCTCCTCTTTTCCCCGGGGATCTGTTTCCTTTTCCTAGTTCTTCCTTTTTCCTTTTGCGGTTTTCCTAAAAACTTTGGTCACTTCCTGCCTGGTTTACTCCGGCATCAAATATATACGACATCTTTTTGTATATCTTATTTTCCTCTTTTCCTCATCGATTCGCCAGTTCGGCTCTCGGGTCCCGGGTTTCTTATTCTTGATTGGGCCTTGTTTTATTTCTCCTTCTTCGTCTTCTTCTTCCTTTGACGACCTTTTATATAGATATATACCTATCGACAAGTTGCTGTGAGGGAGGGGTATAAAGAAAGAGATATTAAAGTCGACTCAAAGAACTTTCAAGAGGAAACGAAAAGAGAAACAAATTCGCAATCAGCCGCTCCCAAGAGGAACATACATTATTTTCTGAAGACAACAGTCGAATCGCCAGTTCAAAAAAACAACATCATTCAGACAGATCAGACGAAGATGTACGCCTCTACTTTCCTAGCCGCCCTCTTGGGTGCTTCGGCCGTCACCGCCGCGCCGGCCTGGCCGCAGATCAAGTGGGACGTCTCCGACGCCATGGGAGGGAACGCTGTATCCGAGTACTTCAACCTGCTGGCCGACGCCGTGCAGTACTCCCGGACCACTCCTGCACCCGTCTGCAATCTGGCCAACGCAATCATCCCAACTCGTAAGCCCCCCTCGCATAATAAATGGATGGGGAACCCCCCCCCAGCGGTCTTTGATAAAACCAAAAAAACTAACAAAGGCACGTACGTCAGTCACCCAATCCCCCCTGCCCCTGCCGGCAGCAGGCCTGGTCCTCAAACACGTGGCCGTCGGCCGCGGCACGCAGAACTACACGTGCGATCTGAGCAACTCGACGGCGGTGCCCGCCGCCGCCGGCGCCGTCGCGGCGCTGTTCAACGCGTCCTGCGTCGCGTCCACGTACCCGGACCTGCTGCACTCGGTGCCCAAGCTGTCTTTGCAATTCGACCTGCCCGCGTCCGAGCTCGTCAACGCGACCGCCGACGCGCTGAACAACATCCTCGGCAACGTCCGCCTGGGCCCCACGAACCTGCAGGTCTCGGGCAAGCACTACTTCACCGACCTGACCACGCCCTTCTTCGACCTCGACACGCAGCACCAGCGCGTCGGCAAGGCCCCCTGCTCGAAAGCGAACGCGACCGCCGCGCCCGCCGACGCCCCCAAGGGACGCGCCGGCGAGGCCGCCGTCCCCTGGCTCAGACTCACCGCGCACGCGGACGCGACCGGCGGCATCAAGGAAGTCTTCCGCGTCAAGACGGCCGGAGGAAGCGCCCCGGCCAAATGTCAGGGCCAGCCCGCTTCCTTCCAGGTGCAGTATGCTGCTGAGTAAGTCTTCCCTCCTTTTTTTTTCCCTTTCACTGCATAGACAGAGTCAGAAGGTTAACACCGTTTGCCAACAGGTACTGGTTCTACGGTCTCCCATGATTTCTTTTAAAAAGGAAACAGAGGCAGTTTTGGCAGGTTTTTTTTTTTTTGGAGCACAAGTCACACAATTAGCCCATCTATATGGAAACTATCAAGACATTTTAATGTACCATTGCAAAGCAAGCAAAACCACATGAGTGAGACTCGAGAGCAAAAGCAACTGGGGGTTTGATGTTTTTATTTTTTATAACAAAGACAGCACACCACACCACACCAATGGAGAATGAATGAGTAAACCTGGTTTTTAAACTTTGTAGACACAAACCCGTCAATAACTATCTTTATCCTAACTTTACTACACTTTTGAGTTGGATAGATATAGCGATACAAGAAACAGGGGGGGATAAAACAGGGGGGATACATACCATACTTTTACCTACATACCTACCCTTTCTTTTTTACTCCTGTATACGCTCTTTGATACTTACCAACATTAAAGGCAGAGAAAACCCTTACACAGTTACAGCCCGTCTCGTCCCGTGTATAAGAGCCGTAGCCATTTTGAAATAATTTCCATGATCAACAACAAAAACCGCTGATATAGAGGCACTTACACTTACACTACACTAGGTAACTTGGACAAAAAAGTCAATGGTACCCCCCAAAAAATACGTAAGGCAGTCAAGTCACAGCGAGTGAATTGAGCCAATACAGAAAAACATAGAACCTTCTACCTAATAAAAGAAAAACAATTCACAAACAGTAAAAAAACCCTCGTACTCGTAACTCGTAGGTATGTAGTCCATCCATCCATCGTTTGAGCATTGGCTGATAAAAGTATGTACTCGAGTTTTCCTTTCATTTACTCCTTCCTAGGTTAGGTTAGGTTAGGTACGCTGACAAGAGATCTATCCATGTGAACCTCTAGTAGTAGTAGTAGACTCGAGTATCTCTTCCCCAAGCTGCTCGCCGAAGCGAAAAAAGGCCTTGCAGTTTCCCTTCCTCCCGACGTCCTCCTTCTTCTTCAGATCACCAACCAGAGCAGTGAGGAAGGAAGAAAGGGACAGGCTGTTAACCACCGTACTAGCGCCATCATGAACCAACCACGTGGTAGCATCACGTAAAAAGCATCACTATGCCAGCTCAACGAAAAATACCACAACGGTTCTTCTCTCATCCCTCATCCCTCCATCTCGACATCCTCCCCACCCGCTCCTGTTACTGCTGCTGCTCCTCCCTTCCGTCTACTCTCCAACCTCTTCTGGAAAGCTGCCGTCGCATCGGCGACCCACTTCCTATACTTGTCCTCCCCACCCCCATCACCCTCGCTCAACTTCTGCCTGACCACGCCCTCGAGGACCTTGCCGGCGAAGCCGACAAAGTTATGTCTGCGCAGCGCGTTCTCGAACTGCCAGTCGCGCCTCTTGGCCTGCTCCCGCTCGAACGCCTCCTCGTCCCCGATCTCGCGCGCGCGGACCCGCAGATCGCGCACCATGGCCATGAGGTTGAACCGGATCTCCGACATGTCATACCTCTGCACCCGCCTCTGCAGCACGTCCATGACCTTGCGGGGGAAGTCTTGCTCGGAACAAGGCCCGTGGCTGATGGGCGCCGGCTGCAGGCCGTCAAGTTCGTACAGCGTCCCCTGGATGGCCGTGTACGCGATGAAGTGGAACGCGTCCTCGGCATCGCTCGCGTCTCTCCTGTCTCGGGTCGTCTCGTCGATGAACGGGCTGCTCTTGGCGAAGCTGTTGTGCACGTCCCGGATCAGCTCCGAGTTGCTCAGCGCCTCGCCCCGGAACTCGGGCGGCAGCACCATGGTGAAGTCCCTGAACTCGCGCAGCGCTTGGCCGATATCGATCCCGCTCCCGTCATTGTTCTGCTCCTTGTCCTTGTTCAACAGCACCGAGAGCAGCGCCTGCGTCCCGCACGCGTTCTGTATCGTCTGCGCCGCGAAGAAGATGCGCTCCGCCGCCTCGCGGTCGAAGGTCCCGTCGAGCGGCTTGTCCGTCGCCGCGTACGGCGCCTCGCCGTCCGTTGGGTACTTGAATAGGAAGATGACGCCGTACACCGGGTGTAGCGCCTCGAGCGCCTCGGGCTCTAGCGTCAGCAGCTCCTCGAACTGCACATCCTTGACTCCCAGGTTGTTGAGCAGGAAGGTGAAGACGCCCTGGACGGGTGGGTTAGTATGCTCGCGCGAAAGAAGGTATCGACCATTCGGGGAAATGATTCGTTCGGCATACCGCGTCTGACTCGACTGCAATTTCAGAGGCATTAGTGTTCCCGTTCCGATTGATCCATGTTGCGATACCTTGGCATGCTACTCACTAGTATTCCAACCACCACTCATCTTTCTCCCTGACTCCTCCAAGCACCAGGCACCAATGTACCTCTCTGCAGGCGCTTCAGCAGTTGCACAACGTAGCAACGAGATCTTCGTTGGCTGGGAAGAATCAAGTTTTGGGGCTGTTAATTGCCAGACGTGAACGAGAGGTACGAATTAAAGCTGTCACAGGTGTACGTACAGAATAGGCACCTGCAGTGATGTCAATTGCTTGTCCTCATTACATAAGGTAACCACATATTTTGCGATAAGATAAGACTTACTAAACGTTACATTGGGGATACATATGTAATTTATGTACCTTTATGAAGATTTCAAGACAACCAGGACGATGGAAGAGGTCATGATAACAGCAGCACATACTTTCTGCGAATTACATTGCTATTATGAAGGCCAGACGGCTCGAGAGACTACATACATCTCTTTGGTAAGCCACGTTAAAGCTGATAGCTCCCATCTATGCCAGTAGCTTCCGTTACCCTTCATTAGGTGTTTCCCACGATATCATGTATACGATTGACAACTTTCCGTATTTCCTTTTCTTTCTCCGTTTTTCACAAGCAAATAACACCGCACATCCCAGTTATCGTACTTCACAACAAACGAAATCGTCACCCTGTATATCCCTTCAGTGACATGCCTTAGTCAAGAGAGGGAAGATCGTAGTCCATATGGCGGTGGTTGTGTCGCATCACGGGCACCGGCATCTGCTTTCCTTCAGCCGACGCGCTGCGCGAACCGTGGTTGATGGTACTGTCGCAGTCGGCCAGCTCTATGCCATCTTTCCGCACCTCTTCGGTCACGTGCTCGCCGAAGAGCTTACGTCGGATGAATCGCATCCAACCCGGGAGTTCTCGCCGGCCGAGACCGAAGCTGAAGACTTCCTTCTCGTGCCAGTTGGCTGGCGTAACTTTACCGCTGGTGAGCTTGACAACTGCCCAGATCATCGTGTTGAGAACAATGTAGACCATCATGCCCCTAAACCCCCTGTCAGCAAAAACATCCCTCCCAAGTGCTACTGAGAGGACGTGTCACATACGCGATGAGACCGTAGGCGACGCTGTAGCTGAATGGCATAAACGCCAGAGTGACAAAGGATGGGACAGCGTCGCCAATGTATTGCCAATTGATGTTGGTGACTTGGCGAATCATCAGACATCCGACCTGGTTTGAAGGTGAGTACAAGCCATGTAAGAGGTCATCGGATGCTCGACATACCAGAACAAGCGTCGCACCCGTGGCCCAGGGAGGGACGGAAGCGAGAATCGGAGCGAAGAAAAGACTGATGAGGAAACAGAAGCCAGAGGAAATGGCAGTCAGCCCGGTTCGGCCACCTTCTGCGATGCCCGCGCCACTCTCGATGAAACAGGTGACGGGCGAGCAGCCAAAGAGCGAACCGATCGAGATGCACGCTGCGTCTGTGCAGTAGGCAATTGTCGAACGAGGAAAGTCGCCATCTTCTTCGACAACACCGCAAAACTTGGCCATCGAGTACAGAGTCGCGGTACAGTCGATGATGTCGACATACAAAAACGTCACAAGCGCCAACGCGAACTGTGCGCCGCTTGTTCCAGAGAGGTTCCATTGCTGGACCGCAAGCGTGGTTTGGATCGGATGGAACGCGACAACCTGGCGAAAGAATTGAAATCGGTCCTCTCCTTCAGCAGTGTACGGGAAATAGGTCCAGGTGGTATTGCGACTAGATCCCGTCAGTTGAGTTTGTTACCCGAGCGTGGTAGAGAAGTGTACTCACGGCCAGGAGAGGATCGAGACGAGGCCGATACCGATTACGATGGCGCTTTTGACCTTGAACGCCATCAGGAATGCGACAAAGATGCCTCCAAGGTAGATTCCGATCCACATCTGTACGAGAAAGCGTAAGCTCATCTGCTCGTTTCATCAAGGATTGAAATCACGTACCTCCGGATTTGCCATAATCCCGCCCTTACACTCCGCGCTACCGTCCAGCATTTCCGGGGGACAACCGCCGATGGCCAGGGGAGTGGCAAACCCGCCGGTGATCGCTCCAATGCCAGCCGAATATGACAGACCGATCTCGGTGAGGAATAGACCGATACCGACGCCACACGCAGTTTTGATGGTAGCAGGAATCATTCGAACCAGCCACTGTCGCATTCCCGTAAGGGCGAGAAACATGAAGATGAAGCCCTCAACGAAAATGGCAGTCAAGGCGATACGAAACGGTATGGGGCCGGTGCCGCGCCAGCCGACAACCTGGTATGTGAAGTATGCGTTGAGGCCCATTCCTGGTCTACGACGCATTTATCAGAAGAGTTGAATGATGAGGAGGGATGGATGCCCCAGAGGGACTCAAGTACGGACCCAAGAGCGACGGGAAGGTTTGTGAGGAAACCGAATAGAATACTGGCCAGACCAGACAATGCTGCAGTTGCTGTGATCATGTCACGCTTCAACGCTGAAACTCGCTATATCAGTCTCCAGACCGCACCACTTCATGGCCATGCTTTTGAGGGAAGGCGAAGAGCTCACCACTTTGGCATATCGCGTAGGAGGGATCGTCGGGACAACCAGATGCAGTTCCCGCAGGACATTCGCAAGTACCTCCAGAATCGGCGAGGACGGCGGCCTTGACAGAGTCGTTAGAGATTGTATGTGCTAAGTCTCAAAAACAGGCACTCACGTTGACCGCGATGATATATGCCATGGTGGCAAAAGTCGTCAAACCGGCGCGAATTTCTCTAAAGAACGAGGCACCCTGGATCTCTTTGGGCTATATTTTGTCAGCAAAATACCCCAGTCTGGCACCAAAGGCAAAATGTATGCGCATAGTTGCCCTCGGAAGTCAAGAGCTAATCGAGATGAACTCTATACTTTTCGTCTCTGTCGTCCCGAGGGCAAGCTACGCCTAACATGATATATGGACTTTGGGTCACTTACATGACCCGAACCTTCGAGACGGAAAACTCGACCGAACGTGGATCGATTGATTCGGTGCTCCAGTCCAGAGACCTTCTCCTTTGCTTTTTCAAGGCCATTGTGAATGGCCTCGAAGGGGTTCCCCATTTTGGCACGTGGTTTTTGTCTTTTGCTGGGAACGGCAAGCCTTCTGGTAATCGGTTAGTTGGCCGCAACTTCTCCAACGCAAACTGCCCAACCAAGGACGATTTCAGCTGTGTCGCCCAAGTTGCCTCGTGTCTTATCGAAGGAAGCTCGCACTCCCAGTACCAAGCTTGGCGATCTGTGTAATGGAAAAGGATAGTCTGGAGAGCTTTGCCTCGCTTCAGCAAGAATCGAAGTGCCAAAAGCCTTTATTCGGCTGTTGCGGTTGACTTGCCCGTGCAGATTGGGTAAGACGGAAAAGAAATACAAGTGAAAAGAGAAAACTTGGTATTATTTGATATTGGAGTAGGTAGGTCGAGGATACGGTCGGTGTGAAAGGATTGTGGAGGGACCGGAGCCTCAGACAACAGAAAGGTGAAACAATGCACCGAAAAGAAGACACTAAATGAGGGAAAGAATGGGAGATGCAGGGTTGGAAAATATGCAGAGGTGCAAGGAGGCGGACCGCGCGAGGTAGGTAGCCTTTCCAGGCCTCAAAAAGAAAATAGAGGGGTGAACAGATGAGGAGGGAAGGTGAGGAGGACGGACACTTTTGGCCACAGTGCCTTAGGTACCAGTAGAGGATGTGGTTGGAATTCAAGGTAGCACTAACCAGGTAGGTACTAGGTAACGATTCTGCACAGGGCAGCCTAACCTAGGAGGATCCAGGGAGTCCAAGTTGCTGCATCTACCAACCCTGCATAAGTTGACCGAGAGCAAGGTGACGCTGGCTTGGAACTGGGAAGGGGCGTGTCTCCAAGGTTCAAAAGCCCACAGCAAAGTCGAGAGGAGTGGAACAAGGAAACGCCAGAGGGTGTTTCTAGTGTGTTTGGGAGATGCAAAGGCACTCTCCAGATGAGCAAACTGGTAGCTGCGTAACAGAAGGCAGGTCCCAGTTGCCCAATGTAGGTGTACTGTACCTGACAATGGAGGCAAAAGTGGAAGGAACTGGCGATACTTGAAGTTCAATGTGATGAGCTAAGGTATCTGTACCAAGTAGCCACTTAACCACTTACAGGAACTTGAAAATATTAGAACCTCAAGCCTGTCATTGGTACGGATTACTACGATCAATGGTATTCTGTGGGTGAGGTGAACAATGTCATGTACTTTTACCATAGAGACAATGGGAGGCATGGGTCAAGGGCAGGCAACTCGAATGGTACAAACTACAATCCACATTTACAAGCTGATGAAGAAGACTTTCCTCACTATTAGGTGTACGAATTTGATATTCAATATTGTACAATGGAAGATATGGCCTTGTAGCCAGGTGTTATTTCTCACACCATAGGGCATATCCAGATTAGGTGCGTGTGCAGGTAGTCTAGTAGGTACCTGCTTGCATTGGTAACCCTATCAGTAGGTGCTAAGCACGCACCAATACCAAGGCATATGATAGGCTCGAGCTGTTGCCCTGGGCCCTCTAGCTATCATGAGGATCGTCTTTTGGCTAATTACTAGGTTAGTTGTAGGCATGTCAATGTCGTTTGTGTTGTATGTGTGTCGTGAGTCGTAGACCAATGCCCATGTTGGAACTGTCACAGACGTTGTTTGCTATGGAGCCCTCTTCCTCATTTATCGATTTAGTATTGTTACATGAGGAGACTCCCCTGCAGTATCTGGCCAAGACGCGGCAAAGGCAACTGTAAGTGCACCGACTTCTCATAGGATTTGAGAAACGTAATCCACACTTAAAAGGGGTCCGTCTACTCGGTGGCAGTGGCAGGTGGATACTGTACCTGTACCCAAACCATTGTCTCTTCCGATCCCAAATTTACCGATACGGAAATACTTGATCGTTAAAAATTTGAGGTGTTCCCGGCTGTTGGGAATTACTAGCCCCGATAGGAGTCCCCTGATACAATCTCCCCTCCCACGTTGCACACGCTCTCGGCTGAAGGAGTCGACCTAGCCATTTCAGATGCAAGCTGGCTTGTTTAAGACAACACCATGTGTAGGCAGGCAAGTACGCACGAGCAAGAGCCCGAGCACAAACCAATTGTTGAGATATACATAATACAGTATTACACCATGTCTCTCCCAGCATGGTACCCTGGCACAGTGGCAGGCCTGTGAAATTGATAGAAGCTATATACCAAATCAACATCTCATACGGGAGAGATCCTTATCGTCGCAATATATAAGGATGGTTGCCCTGGGGCTTCGTCCGGCCTACTGGGACGCCGGGTCACAGGAGCATCCCTGGTCACCAGGATACGTGTAATGCAAGGCACAGATTTTCTCACCGGGACCCTCGCAGATATTCGAGTAAGGCAGATCCTGCACGTATAACCGCCGCATTGGGTCTCGGGGGTCTTGTCCTTTTTTCGTTTAGCATCTCAGCTTTCTCGGCTCCACTCTCCACTTCCACCCTTCTCTTTCCCCAGGGCCCAAAACAACACTCGAAGAAGGCTCAGCCAGCCGCTGGACTCAGCTGTGAGATTTTGTGCGTTTTGCGGCTGTGTGTGGTCTCTCTACCCACCTTCGAAATAAACAACGGGGACATGGGAGGGGTAAGGCCGAGGAGTGATGCAAACATGCAAGCTCCCAGGACTAGAGTCTAGTTGTCTCGCCCTGTCCTACCCCGTCGAGAACCACAATACAGCTGCTAGCTCCGTCATAGGATGGGCACGTACTGGGCCGGAGCAAAATTCTGTCATCCCGTGCGGGAAGACTGACCAATTACCGGCGAGCTGGTACGACAGGAGAAGCACAGTGGCTCGTGCCATCATATGTTTCCTGTGCGCTTCGAATCGTGTAATACCTACTTTATGCAGTTCATCTAGGCTAGGAGATCACAACAGCTTGGGATGCAGGTGCCCTTGCAGTTTGCAGCTGTCCTTGCAGCTTCGTAGAGTAACCTGCAAGGCGTTGATACAGGAGAGACGACAATGCCACTGCCGATCGGGAATCCGGATGCCAGATCAGAGCTCCTCATATATATCGAACGCTGAATTGCTCTGTAGCACAATCTGCATTTTTCCTATCGAGATAGTCCGGTATTGCCTGCAATTCCAAGCACCGTGCCCCCTCTAACAATGTGTTGTTAGTCACTCCATCTAATAATCTATCTAAAGACTCCGCTTAACTCCCTTTTAGCCCTTTGTCACAACGAATTGGAAGCAATGTTCCTTTTCTAGAGCCTGGACAAGGCGTTGTCTGGTCAACTATGTAACATTGTAATGAGTCCTTCAGCTTTTCTTCAAGGACAAGTCTTTTGTCCTGGCCTCCTTTTCCTTCTCCAGCTCATCCTCCCGTGTTAAAGCACCTTTATCTAACCAGTCACCCAGACGTGCGGTGGCTTGGGACCGCGTCTCCTCAAGGTAAATTCCTGCGCCCTGTTGATCAATCGGGGACGGCGGCGGTTTGTTTCTCACTTCACGGGAAGCCGTGGCAGACTTTTGCATCTGTTCCATCGCCATTCGGGCAAGGGATGACTTGGGATAAGAGGTCGCTCTACCAGATAGGAGAGAGGGAAACGCAGCACTCTACACTCTGTTGTCAATGGTCGTGGTTTCTTCCCAGATCTCTTGGGGTATCGCCTTGTTTAATGGTCAAGAGCCATGTGCAGCAAGACGTCTTGTGAAAGACTCATGTTGGTCCCATCAGTCCTTCAAGACCACCTCTTTGTAACCTCCGTCCATGACACCGGGCACATAATTTAATTGTACAGGCTGCATTTTTCCCGTTGGCTTCTTTTTTCTTTGTCTGCCCCCCTCTACCCCAAACCAAATTTCCATTCACCATTCTTATCTTATACAAATGACCTAATATGGACAAATGCCTGTACATAACTCTTGTTTGGTCGAGTGCAACAGGCCTGTTTCTTTGACACTTCGCCAGAGCAGTAACTGAAGCTAAGATTTTCATCTCACTGTGTCTGTCTCACTTTTGCACTCTTTCAGCTAACAGACTTTTGGTAAGTTCAAACCCATTCCTAAAGAAATACTTAAGAAAAGAGGTGCCAAGCCGGATTCCCTTCTGCACCATACCAACAACTCAGCATTCCTACGTGATATGGGTCCTGTTCGCCCTTCCAGGTCTAGTTCAGTCTTCACAGTATTGCCACATGCCGATTCCGTGGATCTTTAACTAAGGTAAGTTTCCTTGTCCACTACTGTTCCGACTGCCTAGAACTGATTGCGAATATTCATGCTCAGATAGTGTCATCAGGGGCAAGTAATGGTGAGCTAAAGACCCAAACAACCAACAGGCGAATTGGCAGGTGAGTTACGGATAATCTGGGCATCAACTTTCAAGAGATTTGTTCACCTGGCCCAGCACCAAAAGGTAAAATGAGTCAGTTAGTACCTCTAGTCCAGTCCGCTCACTTGTCTTCATCACCAGTCATCCCCAGGCCCATCTTCTCCAAAGCGTCGAGTGTCTATCCTGATCCAGCATCCTCACCTATATAACTATAGACCTGTGACAGGGAAGCAGCATGGGGCAGTATGCAGATGAGTTCATCAACTCAATAGGCACGGGTGCCATGTAACGTCAGATGCCAAGAGAAAGGCAGCTTCAAGCTGTTTTATCCTTAATTCCCCGACAGAGCGACAATTCTGCTCAGGCTACGCATGGCATCGAGCCAAGAGGCTTCCCCCAGTCACTATCAGCGCATGCTAGACTAGGACTTGCAAGATAACACCTGGCTACCAATGGCATATTTACTCTAATATCTATTTAATCTTGATTCCTGACCATCCCCATTAAACTCCTACCCTTTGCTTTACCCCGAACTCAACAGCAGATCGGGCAGTAAATAGAGAGCATATTGAGCTTGCGAGCCGACTACATGATACAAGGAAACCTAATTCAATATCTCGAGCTCCACAGCCTCCATGACGAGCATAAATGGAGAAGTAGGCAGATATACAGGTAAGGGAGCAGGGAGCAAAAGTAATAGTTGAAAGAGCCCGCAGAGGTACAAAAAGACAGGGTGAAGAACAACAAAGGAACCAAAACGGCTCAGATAAATAGAAGTACCGTAGATCAAATCTACGCAGACAGTAGATGCAGCTCCTACACTAAACCGACAAGACGCCGGTCAGTCGAATAAGTCCACAACCTTTTATCCTACCTATATTCTCTACTATAAGAGGGAGGTACTGCTGTACATATGCGCTCATATATAAGCTCATACTTTGATTTACAGGAGGAACAACCCCGGCATGGTTAAGAGCAGACATAATGTTGGTCCCGACAACATGGCATTAACCTAGAGGCACGCCCATCATTAGCAACAGCCTTTCACCATGCGGGAGGGAGGCACATGACGGAAGAGGGCTGCATGTGAGAAGACAGCGCCGGTAGCCTCCAGGTAACCAATCCTCACCGCTACCGATAAGAGGGATCCGGAGCAAACATCCGCGGTGATTCTACAGAAGGCCCGTACTAGCCGTCGCCTGATACAACCTTTTGCAACCACACAACATCTCCTCAACCTAGCGGGGTGCTTACCCAGTGGCCATATATACTGTTAGAAAATCAAATCTGTTCAATCCGTAGGGCAGTATGGGAACTTGTCATGTTAGTTAGTCTGCCAGTCTTTTGGCTTTATTACCGTGGCCAGCAATTAATTATGCATGCCAGAAGCCACGGCAAGTATAACCGACGGCAAAGCACATGGTCTTATGAGCTGTCTCTCTCTCACTCGGCTACTTCATATAGTACCTTTTATAGTACTACTCGGTCCTGAGATGTATTATCTCCCAGTCATCCTTGGTCCCTGCGGGCTTTGAAGTTTGTCCTACCTACTATTTTACACAGCCCGCAAACCCACAATCCTTATAGGTTCCTGCAGTGTTTGAGTTGCTTCCCCATTCGGGTGATTATCGCGTACCTCGTGTAGCACGATTTGTTCTTGTCAGGAAACTCTGCCGTAGAAGAGATCTTCGGAGCAATCTGTTTGTGTCTACCTATATATGAGTGCTTGTATTGCCGGCTTCAAACATGGCGGGCCTGTCCATCTCAGTACCGGTATCACAATACTTTACCATGAATGTTCTTCCTAGGTTAGCGGGACAGATTTCGCATAATAGGTCTACTATTGACGTACATTCCCAGTGGCAGTTTGTCGCCGTGTAACTCGCCCCTATTACTACAAGTCGCGGTAGCCACCTGCTGGGAGAGACAGAGCTAGCTGTGAGTGCCGAAAGAAACTCGAAGCGCAGCATCGGGCACGTGCGAGATGGCTTGCACTAGAATAGGAGGATCAATCATACTCACAAGAGTGAAAAACAATCATATCTCACCTATGCACATCAGCTCAACAACACCTTACGGTAGTCCATAAGTTTGTCTACAGCTCACATACGGCCTGTAGTCACGCTGTTACCAGCTCACATAGGTGCGACCTCGCCCTGCAGTATCTCTTACCTCAAGTTGTATGTTTGCGCTCCGGTAAAAATCGATGTGCGCAATTAGTGGTACGGTAGTAGTACGTACCCTTACGACCCTCCCAAAGATTCATCCATTGAAACCTCCGATTAGGAGAAGGCTCCTTCCAGCTGTGACCTCGGGTCCTTCTACCCCCAATCACTACGTGTTTGCCTACAATTTACCTCCTTAAGCACAACCTACAATCAGAGGGCAAGAGCTATCGTACCTGACCAACCAACCCTCCAAGGCTGCGTGCTGCTTGTCCTAGTAGTTGCAGCACTGGAAGCACTGGCAGCAACGCCTGCGGTTGGAAGCGAAAAGATCAACCCGGGCAATTGCATCTTTCTCTCTTGACAACGCAGAGAGCAACTTCCTGCCGTCTGCCTCTGGACCCAGATTCGGGTTTAGCCACAGCTTCAGGTATGTTTCACTAATTGCTAGTTCTGGCCCTTCGTCGCGTGTTCGTGTCATCGAGGTTGAAAAAGCTTCGTTTCTTGTGTTCTCCGTCCCATTGTATGTGCTTACCGATCTTTCGATCTCATGTACCTCTACCTACCACCGCCCATCGGCTCTGCTTCAATGGTACCTCGGCTTCCAATGCCTATTGTACCATGTCACAGAGCAATTTTCTACACTTCTGTCCCCATGACACTGAATATTCTCTATCACTGCCGACATTCACTGTCCACGCGTCACGCCGTCGCCACGAAGGCACTCGTTCCCTTCCAACAAGTTCTCTGACACGCATTTTCATGACAGCGACTGGGTCAGAGGAGGCTTAGGATATACAGCAATGCTTCGGTGATTGAATCAGAACATGGGACGAGATGTATGATGTCTTATCATCTGTCAAAAGCACTGCCATTGACAGGTACTAACCGCCATGCTTCGTTAAGACATTTTAGTTCTCTCCGCACCGCCTTGTCCATCTCATTAAATCTCGACATTGGCAGCCATACAGAGGGTATCATACGTACCGTTCAGCTTCCGCCGCCATAATGTTCGACGTTATTTGGACGGATCCCAACGTCGAGCATGTAGGCCAGAGGAAGCTAAGGAAAGAGCAAGAGGCCAAGAACAGAGACAAGAAGAAGACAGACAGCGGGCGCCAATCCGTTTCGACCGCCAGCTCGGCTTCCAGCGAGCGTGGCTTTGGCTTGTTTGCTAGTAAACCGAGAAAAGGAACTCCTACACCATCGAGCAATAGAGTAAAGCCGGAGACGAGCGTGGGTAACCAAGGTGAAGGTGACGATGTGAAGACTCAGCGCACCTCAGCCTATGGCGTCAAAGCGACGCTTGCCGAAAGATATGAGAACGCGACGGCAAAGACGAACACGGATTGGCAATTGCACCCTGAGCCTCCTCTCGAGGCCGCCGAAACTTATTCCGGCTCACATCGAGGTATGTCCGATAAGGCCTTCGTGGGCGGTCAACTAGTTACCCTGAAGCTGATTCCGTCATGGCAGATTCTGTGCTGTCCAGGTGGGCTCAGCAAGCCGCCGTCGCCACAGGCGCATTCGACCGGATTTCCGCCAATAACCTCGCCGCCGAATCCAAAACGCAAACATACGTCCAGGACCTTGGTCCGTCCTCGTTCGTTACCCGGGTAATCGAGACCACTGTGTCGCCACGCACCGAGGCGGATGGCGACCGAGTCGTCATAGAGACCCATATTTCGTCTGAAGCCACCAAATCCCATACTCCGCCTTTGCCGGACGTCCCTGAGGACGAGTAAGGCACCATAGAGCAAGAGAGCACAAGACCAGGGCTGACATATATGGTAGAAGTCCGACAGTTTGCGAAGCGTCCGAATCCTTCCCGTCGCCGTATATCTGCCCACAGACGCCACCACCCATCGATTATCGTGGAAGTCCTTTACCCATCTCTCCTGCATTTCCGAGCCATGACCGCACGGGTAATCCCGAGGCATGGAAGCCTCCGCATGAATGGGATTGCACCCCTCCAAAACAGAGCGCTATCAGTATGAACGAGCGCCTGCGGATGTCTCAAGCCAGTCCAGAGCCCAACAACCCGATGTTCCCGGGCCTCGCAGCCCTGCAGCGAGAGCTCAGAATGATGGCTGCCGCAAGTCCCGAACTGATGCTTGCCAATATGAAGTCCAGCATGGGGGAGGCCTCGGACGCAACGGTGTACAAGGAACTTGAGATGACCAAGAAGCGCTGGATGTTTTCAGCTCTGCACCAACAAAGCGGCTACGCGCAGCTGATGGAACAAGGAGCTGAGAGTACAGAGAACTCATCTCCGGTAAAGCGGAGCAGGATCCTGGCTCTTTATGAAACCCAAGGTAAGTCATTCGACGACCCGAGAGCTTGCTTTTGACATTGAACTGACTGCGACCCCATAGCGTCGGCGTCGTTCATAGCAGCGCTGTATCCAACAGCCTCCATAACGCATATTTCGCCAAATCCAATATCGCCTAATTTATACCCGAGCGTCCAGCCGCTTCTCGTCCCGTCCGTCTCAATTGCTGCTGCGTCACGAGCGTTGGCCCCTCAGCTGTACTCGACAGTTACCTGTCTGTCGATGCCTGCTCTGTTCCCATCGACGGATATTCCACCGTTCCTCCGCCATATCAACCGATGCCTCGCACCGGGAGGCTCCCTGCATCTGACCATTATTGATCCGCAACCGGTATCGGCTTCGATGGGCCCCAAACTTAGGCAATGGTTGTTTACGCACCTATTGATCAACTTGGAGCAAGCGTTCCGTACCACATGGCCCAGCGAGACATTTCCGGCGTGGTTGGCGGTTGGTCACCTCCGCGGGAAGGGCAGCACGATCGCGACGATAACGGTCCCGGCCATTCCAGAAAGCCCGGACAAGACGGATGTCAAGACAGAGCTCCGCTGCTTCGTGACCAGACTGCTGTGGCAAGAAGTATGGGGCGGGTTTGTCCATGCATCAAAATGGTGGTGGGAGGAGGAAGAGATTGTGCGGGAGTGTTTGAGCCTGGGTACTCATTGGCAATACTCCCATATCATCGCCGTCAAGGAGGATGCTTAGGTGCGACAGTGGTTTCCGACTCGGTAAATATAATGTCTACAGCGCTTTCGAGGGGCCTCGGATACAAGACTTAGATTGGCGTTAGGCTCTGCGAGAGGTATAGCGGCTGGCGTGTTCGTGGTGGCGTTACGGGCAGACGGCAGACCACATTCGGATTTCTCCTAAGAAGGTTTAAAAGTCTACGTCTCATCGGCGTTTGGTAGATTTATGCTAGGGCCCAGGCTAAAGGATTTGCTTTTTGTCTTCTTGCTTTCACACTGTCATTTTTCTTCTTTCATCTGGCGTTGACTCCTGCGATGGGGGATGCTGTACTTTCCAGTAAGGGATTTCATATTGATGGATGCAGGAGATTATATACAGAGATCAAGTGGCTAGATAGCAACGACGGGATGAATGGACAACTTTCAGACAAGTTCAATATGAAATAGACAGCGGCCCGGCCCGTATCTGAAAACCCCGAGATAACGAGATAAATCCGGTTAGACTAGATACGTTATCTCCTCAGGGGTGGCAAGGAACTATATTGTCATTTCAAACTCACCTTTAACCTCCGTGCCAAAAGTCAGTAAGAGATGCAACATTACTCGAGGACAACAAGCCGCCAGGCTCTCAGCGGAATAGCACATGTCGCATAAGTACTCGCTTCGGCACCACGGCAGTAAATATCAAGAAAATATTTCCTCGCAGGGCTTTTGGATAGATGGGATAGCAACGGGCCAGCTGTGAACACTTACAGTTTGCTTTGCCTTCGATTGGTACAATATCGAAGGGATGGCGTGGTATTTGTTTATTGGAGGGAAACACTTTACCGATCATTTAATTCTCAAGATGCCGTGCAAAGCTCCCTGAATAGGGAAGTTAAAAGAGCAGGAAATCGTAGCTGATTGTCCATCACACTTGTCTCACAAGTCATAGCAGGCAGCTTCCGGCAACTCAGACCCGGCCTCCGGAGTACGGGGAGACTACCTGGAGAATGAAATATTTCTTGTCATATCAGGTCTACTACACAGGTTCCTTGAAGCTTTCTGCATATACCCCGAGAAAGACAAGCATAAGCACAATCTGCCCATGTCGAGACAGTTCTTGCGCTAAAATCATTCCATTCGAAAGAGCCACAAGACACTTGAACGTGAAACAAGACATCAAGAATTCCTCTTTATGCCTACCACACCGTACACAAGTATATAACGAGACATCCACCCTAACACTTGGGGCAAGACACCTCTGCACTCAAAGCAACTGTCTTGACACGCACCTACCCTGACTTACGATCTGAGCCAAATGCACTCAAACCGTTCCAGGCGGCAGTGAAGACAAGGACCCGACCGGAATATTAAGCCGCGTCAGAAAGTTGTATGTCAGTGAGACTTTGAGTCAGTCCCCTTTGACCAGTGCTGGCTGTTGTCACAAAATAAGAAGAAGAAATCCCGTCCGGCGCCTTCCCGCCAGCTCCTAGAATTTCTGTTTCTTCTTCCACTTCTCTCTCACATTTCACACCTTTGCTCTTTACAACTCTGAGGTTTCTACTTTCCAACGTGGCCTGGTTTTACTGAACTTACACACAATCACACTCTCTGCGTCAAGCTCATACTCATAGCCTGCCAGGCAACGCACGAGAGTTCCCCTGGATACGAGCAGCTCTTCTTCTTTAGAGCCTAAGCTCCCTTTTTGTCCCTTGTCGTAATATTTTTTTTCCCACTCAGTCTTTCGTTGGAAGGGAAAAAGGGGGCATCAAGGCATCTCCTAGAAAAGGGGTCCTGTACCTATTCACGTAGAGAATCTTCAAGATATAGAAAGATATATATGACTGACCTATGACCACGCCGTACACCCTAGGCTTAGCGAAAGAAGGCTTGGAAAAATGACCAAATCGGCCAGTGGTTTCTTTCGCCCCGTGCCTGGGGTAGACAGACATGGACTAAAGGGAGAAGAAGAAGAAGATGGCTTTACATATATATATAGATATCTCTATCCTAGATTATAAAAAAGGGAAGCTTAATTCCTTGCCCAGCTTAGCCCTGCATTTATTTACATTGATTGATCGATCCCCCAATTCTCTTACGTAGGAATCGAACAAACAATAGTTCATCACCAACACACCACATTTCTCCCTCCCTCCCCCTTCCCCTTCACCCAGCAATGGGCCGCTCAAGAAAGCGATCGTACCGCCACCGGCAAGGTGATCGAAGAAATAACAACAACAACGACAATAACCATCACAACCCCAATCCCGATCGTAACAAGAACGCGAGGGGAAGAAACGGCAACAACAGGGTTCTTCTCGAACGCGATGACGATTTCCCCATGTTTGGCGTTAGCCTTGATCGTGACGAAGGTGGGGGCAGTAGGAACTCAGGCAGGGAAAGCAGGGGAAGCAGAAATAACAAACTCACGGAGCGGGAGCGGGATAGGGGCCAACAAGAAGAGCAGGGACGGGGGCAGGGACAAGGACAGCGTGGTGGTTTCGGCTGGGGGGATGGGGATCTCAATCCGTTCGGGATGCTCGCTTTGAGTGGACACGGATATGGACAGAAACAGGAGGCAAAGCAGAGTCAAAACCACGCCCGAGGTGGCGGTGGTGGTGGTGGTCGAGGAGGAGGAAGAGTCTCTACGAGAAGAACGACATCTCCAGTAAAAGCACAACAAGCAGCAAGAGGGAGAGGAAGACGAGGCCGAGGTCGCTTATCAGACAGGTCCAGCAGAAAAGATACACGTCCACACCCTCACCACCACGACAACAGCCTCCTCAACCTATGCAACTACAACAACCCTTTCTACGAAAAAGACGACGACGACGACGAAAAGCAGCAAGAGTTCGAGTTCTGCGACCATCGTACAGGTGGTAGGAAACAGAATCACAAACACAAGCACAGACACCACAAAAATGGCCATCGTCGCGGGTGCACGTGCAGTCGGTGTCACTGGTACCATGACCACGATCATCACTGTCACGACAACGAACGGATCGAGAACGACGACAATGATGATGGCGATGATGATGATGATGATGATGATGATGATGCAGGAAACCACAACGATGGTAATGGCATCGACAACTTCTGGGACGGTTATTCCAGCGACATATACAGCAACAACCACCACCCCTCCTCCTCCTCATCCCTCTCCCCCACCTCAACCACAACCTCCCACTCAAGCCCACCTTCATCATGCACCACCACAACAACAACAAAAACAACAACACCACCCCTACCACGGCCCGCATACCCCGAACTCTTATACCCAGACCCCAGTCCCTTCCAGACCCTCTCCCTGGGCCTCTCCCTCACTCCCTCCTCCCCCAATCCCAGTCCTAACACTAACACTAACACCCACCCGTCCGCATACTCTCCCCCCCGGCCGCGTGAAAGGTTCTGCACCGAATGCCGCGCCGTCCGGCACGCGAACCAGAAACTCCGCTCGTGGGTCGAGGCCTGGAGCCAGGTCGTCGGCGTCACCCCTACCTCTACCCACCATTACTGCTACTACTGCAACACAAACATGAACACAATAAAGAAGAAAAAGAAGAACCGTGACGACGACGAAATAATGGACTGGCAGCCCGAGCCCGTCATCAGGGTCGTCTTTCTCGCCCCTCCTCTTCTTCCTATCGCAAATGCAAATCTGAGTACGAGTACGAATAGTAGTAGTAGTAACGCCACATCGCCGGAGCAGCAACAGCAACAGCAACAGCCCCTTTTCCCTGGTCCACCAGGACTAGGACTAGGATTAGAAGGCGTAGGAGGAGCAGGTGGAACACAACAAGGACAAGGGAACATAACAATCCCACCACCAGCAATAGACCTCGGCTCATCCGTCTTCACGCAAAACAGCCAGGGTCTGTTCTCCTTACCCAAAAACACGCCGCCGCGACCCGAGGCCTTGATGTCGTCTTCCTCCATCTGCGATTCGTCATGGGATCCTGATAGTTGGTGAAGTGAAGCGCAGAAACATACAAGACTCCCACACTGGGATTCGCTACATGGTGATACTCTTCTCTCTCTTCACAGGTAGACAGACACACAGAGGTAAACCTGTTTCCAGAAAAAAGAAACAATTGATTCTGCAAACATGCACAAATTGACATGCACTCGGTAGCATACATCCTCATCTATCTCGTCGCAGACCTCTCCCATGACACGTCTTTTCAAAAACACTTTATTGCCATCGAAGAGACAGAGCCTGAGTGGTATCAGACATGAAAAGCATTTTCCTGCGAGAAAACCAACAAAATCACAACCCAAGTCATTCCCGAACGCCAGTCGCCGTTGCCGGATGAAAACCCACCCAATATGAGATAGGACCACCACACATTTGATGACAGTATTACTTCGTTTAGTTCTTCGGGCCCTCGTATCTGCCGATAACTGTGTGGGGGTCAGCATGGCTGGATTCAGACACAGACGAGGTTTGGGACAGAGTACTCACCGACAGCGTGGTCACGTTCGTACGGTTCTGGAATGACATGTTAGCTAAAGAGATCGCGTCCGCTTTGACGGTATACGTACCCAGAGTCCTGTTCACCAATGGTCAGTCCATGTCATTCTTGACGGCACAGTTGGGATGTGGTGGGAGAGACTTACAGTTGTTCCATAGGCTTAAGACCGCCCTGGCGCAGCTTTTGCACCTCAGCGGCAAAGACCGCCTCAGGGGCAGCGGTACTATCTATGCAGTTGGCCTTGATGGAGATGACGATACCACCGCCAATCTTGAGGAATAGGGAGGCGTTCAGGAGAGCGATACGGGCTTGATCGGGTTGGGCGACATCCTGTAATCATTGTTAGATACATGGATGCCAGGATCGTTCATGCAGTAGACATACCAGGAAGATAGCGTCGACCATAGGTACCAGCATGCGGTACTTGAGGGGGTGACGAGCATCCTCGACAACTATTATCATAATCAATCAACGGTTCCTCATTGGAACACTATGATTTGAGATCCTGCGAGGAATGCAGCCTCTCAAGAGGGAAGAAGGCGGGAGGGTTCGTACTTGGTATCACGTTCGTTCGTTGTTGGGCCATTGTGGTCTATTAAAGGTCAGAGATAGCAATTCAGAAGGGCAAGGCTGAGACTTACAAGATCACGTCCAGACCGGTGACTGAACTCGACGGCGTAGACATTTCCAGTAGGTCCGACAATATCGGAAACTGTATTCAAGATGCGTCAGAACCCATGACGGCTGAGAAACACACAACACAGAGCTTCCATCAAAGTCAGACGTACCGTGGGATACTGAAGTACCGCTGGCAGCACCGAGGTAGAGAACCTTCTTTCCAGGGGCAATGAAGATGTTATCAATACCACCAATGACAGCAGCTGCCAACTTCGAACGGAAAGGATTCTATAAAAGAGTCAGTCTTCGTCACATACCATACCCGATAGATCCGGACATCATCGCACAGAGCAGAAAAGCCGAATCCTAGGTGGGACGCAGAGTTCAGATACGTACCCAGATTCTGTATTCGACCTTGGTGGTAACGGGGTTACCCTCGGCGTCCTTGGTCTGCTCTTCGACGGAGATTCGCTTCTCGCCATACTTTAAATCGACATGTTAAAAATCGGTTCGCGTCACAGGTAGATACGATCGGTTGTAGACGGTATCGCTTCCTAGTCGTGGATATATAACTTACTGCGAAGGGTCAGCAAGAGCAACTTAGAGTCAAAGAGAGGTGCGTGGCTCAACATACCAACTTCAACGCCAGGGGCTATGGATCGGGTAAGGAGATCTGGATGGGTGAAGGTCAGAGGATTTCTTTCCATGAAACAAGTAGTTGGAGCGCTGCGTTTCCGCCGCAGCTCCACCGTGTGGGAGAGTATTCGGGTGACATACGATCTTCCTTGCCTGCAGAGAATTATTAGTATAAGGAGTGTCGCATTCGGCTACGAATCTGGACATGCTGCTTGAACATGTGCCAGATTCGAGGAGATTCATGTAGCACTTACCGCGAGATACGAAGATGCCAGCACTTGGTATACGCGTCAGCTTGCTAGGATCGTCTCGTAGTAGGCACCATGAGTAGCCATTCACTTACTGACGATGCTGCATCCGGTGTGTCAGTTACGTGCCTCTTCCCCCCAAGTTCGAGATATAAGGGAACACATACCGGCTCTACAACCACCTTGGCTCCAGCACCACCGGGCTTGCCACCACCACGGCCACCGCGGCCACCGCCTCTGGGAGCACCACGACCTGGTTGGCATCGTTAGTTGAGTCGACGGAATCCTGCCTAATTGCGATATAGAATATGGCTAACCTCGGGGAGCGCCTCGACCACCACCGCGTCCACCACGGTCACCAAAGCCGCCACGGCCGCCTATCGGCTGTCAGTTCATTTTGTCGAGCCAATTGAGCGATTCTGTCCGTCGAGTTGATATACCTCCTCTGCCGCCGCCGCCACGGCCACCACCTCCACGGCCTCCTCCAAAGCCACCGCGACCACCGCCTCTAGGGGCTCCTCTTCCACCACCTCGTGCGAAAGACATTGTCGGATTGGGGTTGTGTTTCGGGATAATTGATACTGTTCGTGCACCGAGGGATGGCTCGTCGTCGTCGGGATAGGTGACTGCTGCTTGCGACTGGAAGTATATGAAACTGCAGCTAAAAGCTACCCGTCGAAATAAATTTTCTAAGGTAAAAGCTATCGATTAGGCAGGGGTGCTAGTCTAAACTCAGGTAGCTACTGCAAGTTACAGCACATTCGTCAAGAGTGATCCAAGCGTCTCTTCCCCGGCCGTTTTCAAGGTTCAATAGCCACCCGAGGATCTACCGGCGGGGCTCCATGTACCTATGTAGCTTTTTTCGAGACGAAGCCAGCACTGCACCTCCACTGGCTTGGCGCTCTCTTTTCGAGTCCCACATTAAACCAGAAATAGTCCAATTGGAATCACCAAAGAACAAAGGTACGTACCGAGGGCTTAGTGAGGGCACAATTTTTGAGCAAAACCATTTTTACATCTATCAAACTCGCCAAACCCTTCAACCACCCAACGACACCGACTCCATCTCAACTAACCACCTACAGCACAATCGTCAAGATGGTACGTTCAGATTGCACCTCGCTCGAGACCGCCGTTCAGATCGCATGCGAAACCCATTCACACTCCAATTTCCGCCATATTCCGACCTTTTTTTTCCGCCTTCGAATATCCTTCAAAATTACGTGATCTGGATATTTGGGAGAGGGGGCTGTTGAACGATGGGCTGACGCCAAATTTCGTGCTTTTCAGGTTCGATACGCTGCCACCGAGATCGAGTCCGCGAAGTCGGCTCGCGCCCGCGGTTCTTACCTGCGAGTGTCCTTCAAGAACACCCGCGAGACTGCACAGGCCATCAATGGCTGGAAGTTGACCCGCGCCCTTAAGTTCCTCGAGAACGTCAAGGAGAAGACCGAGGCCGTTCCCATGCGCCGATATGCCGGCAGCATCGGCCGCACTGCTCAAGGTATGGGAATTTTCGATTATGCCGATAGGAGGACGCGGGAGACAAGGCCAATGAGGATCGATCTTGTCTGGACAACAATGCACCTTTCCTCCTATTTGGATAGGAGATATGACCTTGTGGAGCTTGGTTTATAAAGCACGGCACTCTCGATCTCAAACTGGCCTGGGGGGAATGAAGAAAGAGGTTGCATATTGACTTATTTCTCCTACAGGCAAGCAGTTCGGTGTCACCCGTGCCCGCTGGCCCGTCAAGTCCGCCGAGTTCCTCCTCACTCTCCTGAAGAATGCCGAGTCCAACGCCGATGCCAAGGGTCTCGACACCAGCAACCTCATCGTCAAGCACATCCAGGTCAACCAGGCCCCCAAGCAGCGCCGCCGCACATACCGTGCCCACGGTCGTGTATGTATACCCCAATCTCGCAGCCTGCCGGCCACTCTATCGACTAGTAGGTAAACCGAGTGGGCAGTAGATTCTGACCTATTTGCACAGATCAACCCCTACATGTCCAACCCCTGCCACATCGAGCTCATCCTGACCGAGGGTGAGGAGGTTGTCCAGAAGTCCGAGGCCGTCGTGCGCGACTCCGCTCACCTTTCCTCGAGACAACGCGGCGCCCGCGTTAGAAAGGCCATCACCTCGTCTTAAATAGAATTAAGACGAGGGGTGTGACGATATGATGGTTGGTCGGTTGGGGATGAGTTGCTTTTACTCCAGGTGTCAAGGCGGTACGCAAAGCATAGGGTCTAGGTTTCTGGCATGCAACTTTCGCAAGACGAATATATCTTCGTGGATTCCCCAAAATACAAAACGGTTCTGAACAGACCTCTTTGCGCGGAGACAATGCCAGTACGTGCGGTATTTCGTCCACGGCATAAGTGGACGAGGGTCAGACTAGGTTCGGCCTTGAAGAGAGCACGGGTAGTTGATCTCAACCCACAAGGCCCTTCCCTGGTTTCTGGCGAGGCATGAGGGCAAACATTGACGATATTAATGAAGTCATATTCAATTTAGTTTCTGTCTCCAACCTCGGGTGATTGTGAACGAGAAGCGAATGTTTGTAATATCTACACTGGGCATACTACTGCTAATTGTCCTCTACGCAGCACATTCCCATCTCGAATTTCCCACAAGGCGATACTCTCCGAGAGCAATCTACAATTTCCTTCTAGAAGGATACCTAACGATGATTCGTTCGAGTACTGATATGCTCGGCGCTCCATGTAGCAAATTTTGCCGGACTCCACATATGCTAACAAGTTGAGAGATTTGTCGGTTGAACAGCTTCAAAGATATGTCATCAAATAGGCATGGAGGCCAAGAAACCCAAGGGAGGCTTCTCGATCTCTCTCTACGACAACTTTACCCGAGACTTTGCCTCCCTACCTATGCGGATATTGCAGGTGTATGGGAACGTATGCCTGTAACATTCAGGCGTGCTCCCGACGCAGGGATCGACAAGCAACAACTGGACGTCCATGGACCAAAGCCCGATGAAAATAGAAATATGGTTACGAATCCCGAGAATTCATACCGACTGCGAGGTGTCTTCGAAGGCAAACAAGGGAGAGGGAGGGCGGTAGGAGCAAGAGAGGCGGGCTAAAGTGCCTGTCGGGCCTTGAAGGCAAGACCGGGGTTTCCCGATGTTCTATACCGGCAACATAATGATGATGATGATCATCGTCAGTTGGGTGCAGTGAGATGCCGCATGCATCAAACAATAGCAGGACATGTTTACGGCAGTCAGGCAAAGAGGCGAACGAGCTGGGCATGCATAGCAAAAATAGAAAGAGGTACTACACCATCGCTGAGAACTTCCCTTTACCGAACGGAACAACACCTTACTACCATCAAACCTGACAATCCGGAGGCTGGGGAAAGTTGGGGCGCATTGAAGAAACATCCCGGGTTAGAAGAGGAGAGCAGAAGATATTAAAAAGTATCTAGTGTTTGCCTACTTTTCGAACACCCCCGGGGGGGCGGGGGGGGGGGGGGGGGGGGGGGGGGGGGGGGGGGGGGGGGGCGGGGGGGGGGGCC